>JAMYWD010000823.1:0-25000 GCA_028583415.1 Protea cynaroides | reverse complement strand
ACCCCGAAGATGAGCTCAAGCCTTGCATTGAATGCAACCCCTGGCTTTCTGGTTGGACCGTGTGATGGATCCATATTGATACTAACTTGCTTGGTTTTTTACTGCTTTTTTTTTTCTCATTTTTTTTTTTGTTTTTTGGTTAAACATAAATTCATTGATATGAACAAGAGAATATAAGCTGAGGTCTCTTTAAAACAAAGCTTTTGAAACTAAGGAGTGGAATTTAGCCAGTGATGCATCTACAAACGACATCACTTGCTTCCCAGCTAGGGTATGGGCCACGTGATTGGCCTCCTTAGAAATAGCTTTAAAGTAGCATTACAAATTGAACCAAGATACACAATATCATCCATAACAACACGTACATCACGGAGACAAGGGACAGAAGGATTTGTCATACAAGAGATTAATCCAGTACAGACGGATTCCACCACCAGATTAAAGAATCCATCATCAAGAGTAGACTGAAGCCCCACCCTAACAGCAAGTGCTTTCCCCATGATCCCAAATGAGGCTTTCTTTGGGAAACTACATGGAGAGGGTTACCGTTAGAATCCCTAAAAATGAAGCCCAAACAATTGGATTCACATGGTTTCTTCTCAGTGATTATGGGAGGACGCAGCAATTTATTTCGGATGGCCGTCACGTGACTCTCGGGAGAATCCAAGACCCATGTCTGAGCCAACATCCCCTGTCGGCTAGGTGTCGGTTCAGCTTGTTGGTTGGTATCGGCTCGAACGTGGTCATCGACGTAGATTGCCACTGTCCTCCCAGAACCTCTGGGACGAGAGGATGCGGATCCCAAACAACTAGACTTGTCTTCTTCTTGAAAAGCCACATCAGTGTCTAACTTTGTGAAATCCGACAAAGGACGAGACCATTTAGGTACCTCACCATGATAATGAAATTCTTCCTGTTGAGAAGAAGAAGTGCAAACAAACTCCTCAAAAGCCCTATTAGCTTTCCAAACAACTCCATTGTGATCCAATTTTTGACTTTGAAGTAAAGATCATTTCTACTGAGCCATAAAACCCAACAAATAAAAGAAATCAGAGACCACACCCTTCGAGCAGTTCGTTTAGATACAACAAACAATCGGTTCCAGCTTTGAATCCACTGTGAGAAAGAAAGTTGAGGATTATTAGGAATCATCAAAGAAAGACCCGATCCAAACCAAACAGCTTCTGCATAAGAACAATGTAAAAACAAATGAACCAAGGTCTTTGTAGAACAACCACAACAGCTACATGACAGATCAATAGGGATCTGTCGATGCAACAAGGCTGCCCCCGATGCCAGACCATCAGCACAAACTCTCTATAAAAAGGATTTAATCTTAGGAAGAATATTACATGATATATCCGCTTCCAAGTAACTCTGGGGACCGACTACCAAGAATGAAGCCGAGAGGATGAACCCCTATCCCTATCCAAATCCTAATAAATAATTAGCTATAAAATGATATGCAGCTTTAACAGCATAAGAAATGGAACGGTGGAACGAGGAGAGGAAGTGAATCACGCCAGAAGAAGGAGAGGATGAAAATCACTTCTCGGTTTCGAAGTTCGAACAGGACTGGAGACACTCATGGCGAGAGGGAAGTGCTCCCTTCGTTTACTTCATTGGATGCAGAGAGAGGAACGCTTACCTAAGTCGATTTCAACGTTTGAATTAAGGTATGAAACACCTGAATCGACACACCTAGAGGAGATTATTAGGATCATAAATCTATTAAACTAATCAATCTAGAAATGCTTATAAACTAGAATATGCAGCAAATTAAGGTTAAGAGAAGGGAAGATGGACGGCAACTTTTCCATTTCAGCACCTCTTCATCTAGGAAGAGTCATAGGGAGTGCTCGTCGACATCGCGGGTCTGGAACGAGAGAGGCTGCAGCGGGAGTGCTCGTCGACACCACAAGACTGGAATGAGAGAGGTTGAGAAAAATTTAAGAGACAGTCTCGATTCGACTAGAAATGAGAATTAAGACTCAATTTTTTACGGGGTTAAGGAAATAGATTCTTGGGCATTTTTAACAAAATTCTGTCGCAGTGGATACCTCTATGACATCTACGACGTTCCTATAAAAACGCAGTCATATATGTCTCTGAACAGCGTTTTGCCTCGGTATACACTATACAGCACATAGTGGCGTTGTTACTGAAACGCCGTTGATTATATGTCTTTATCGACGTTACTCTGTTAACGCCACAGTGCACCTCCACTAAGACCTATTTTCTTGTAGTGCTTCTACAGTGTGTACCCAGTTGCTGTGAACACAATGTCTAATTTCTTGACCTTAGAGTTAATCCATTGCCACAGCCTCCATTCTAGAAGGTGATAACACTGAGATTTGGGTGCTAGAGAAATTCTCTTGTGAGTCATCGCTAGCCACATTCACTTTTGACTCCATGGCAATGTAATCAAAGTCCATTTAATCTCCATCCCAGCCTCTAAGTGATTTGATTGTACTCTATGCGGTGGCCTACCTAGCTAGTTACCTATCAAAGTTGATAAAGTTGATAGTATTGTGGCATGTGGAGTTCGCCGTGGATTGTGGCACTTCATTGATATCAAAATCGGTGTGGGAGAAAGTTGTTGGTATGATTCCGTGGTGGAATCGTGGACGTTGTGCCACATAATTTAGTCACACATTGGCTGCGCCTTAGCCATGGAATGTCCATATAATTGGCAGTCATTCTTCACATGTATTGACATGTTTTAAAACCATGCGGTGGTGGCCTTCTTGCTTGTCAAAGAGGATACTATCATGGCATGTGGGGTTATTGTAGACTGTGGCACTTCATCCCATGTACTGTCTCTTTTAAAAGGAATACCTGCATTCAAATGCTACCCGGTTGTCTTCGAGCCCAGCAAGACAACTCTGATAGATTATAGCCCAATAGAAAGGTTATTCCTAGAAATTGGCCGGATATGGTAGTAAGTGAGATCCAGCCAACGAAGCTTGGGCGTCGATCATGCTGTCTTTTGCCTTTAACTTTTTCTTTCATTATATCTTTAGTTCACAGTGGGGAGCATCATTCCCAATAATCAGGGTTAGGTTATCCCAATTGGGCTTATATCAAGATTTATCTTTCTTTTTCAATGAAACATTTATTTGTTATAAATAATAATAACAATAATAAGGTGAAGCCTTTGGCCTATAAGAGATCAAGGCTAGGGGGAGAGGAAGTTCACCTCCATGTATGTCTATTTTTTCTAAGACCCATCACCGTCTATATCCAATGGATTATGAATCCCATTCTCTGAAGATAGATCCCACACCCATGGACAATGATAGATTCCCATTAAAAATACACGAATATGCACAAAAAATACCAACCCTATCATTTACAATGCACAAGGTCAAAGAAATTTAAAAAAAAAAAAAAAGTCATTCCCCAACTGTATGTACAGCGTACTATCTATGGAAACAAAAAAAAACAGGTGTCACATTCCCCAACCGTATGTACAGCGTACTCGTGTGGAGAAACTGAACAAGAGAGGAAAGCGAATAGGCTTTTTTTTTTTTTTTTTTTTGGGGGGGGGGGGGGGGTTGTTTCAATTTGAAGTTTGAAAAGTTAAAAATTAAGTACACAATTCAGAAACACTCTTGGACTGGATCGTTCAAATAAAACAAAGCAAAAAAGAATTTAACTGAGCAAGGAAGAAAAAACAGAGGAAGAGAGTTTTTTTTTTTTTTTTTTTTGTAAGTTAGCAGGGACACCCGGACAAGGACTGCAGAGAGAGACAGAAAGAGAGAGAGAGAGAAAGAAGACAGAGGCGTACGTCTTAATCCAAACCCATTGAAAACTCTCACCAACATTATTATATAATGGTTTTGTGAGGGAATCCAATGCTACCAAAAACTAGTGTAGTACATCTTTGCGTCATCGTCTGACTCCCAAATTCTTCGCCCGTTCCATTTAGTAAGCCGGCGTGTTACCAGATCAGGGCGTCCTGCCCCTCCTCGCCTCTCATTCCCAGGATCTTCTTCCAACTGCTATTATATTATTGACGACAAAACCACAAACTCGCACGGTCAACTCTCTTAAATGATTATTGCTGTTTGGGTACACCACCACCAGACAATCTCACACCTCTTTTTCTTTCATTTTTATTTGTTTTGACTGTTAAACTCCTCGGCGATTTTGTGGACAACTTATACAACTTTTATTTAGATTATCGTGTCATGAGAAATTGAACTTCTAAATATAATTTGTATTTTTGTGTTTTTGTTGGGTTATGGATTTGGGTTGGGGAAAGGACCACGAAGATGAGCTCAAGCCTTGCATTGGATGCAACCCAGGGTTTCTGGTTGGACCGTGCGATGGATCCATATTGATACTGACTTGCTATTTTTTTACTGCTCATTTTTTAACTCGTGTTTCAGTTTTTTTTTTTTTTTTTTTTTTTTTTTGGTTAAACATAAATCCATTGATAAGAACAAGAAGATATAAGTGAGGTCTTTTCAAAACAAAGCTTTTGAAGTTAGGGAGTGGAATTTGGCCAGTGAGGCATCCCCAACCACATCACTGCCTTCCCAGCTAGGGTTTGGGCCACCTGATTGGCCTCCCTAGAAATAGCCTTAAAGGTAGTATTACAAATAGAATTAAGGTACACAATATCATCCATTACAACATGTATATCACGGAGACAAGGGACAGAAGGATTTGTAATACAAGAGATTAATCCAGTACAGTTTGATTCCACCACCAGGCTAAAGAATCCATCATCAAGAGCAGACTGAAGCCCCACCCTAACAGCAAGTGCTTCCCCCATGATCGCAAATGAGGCTGAGATTCTTTGGGAAACTACATGGAGAGGGTTACCGTTAGAATCCCTAAAAATGAAGCCCAAACAACTTAGACTTATCTTCTTCATGAAAAGCCACATCAGTGTTTAACATTGTGAAATCCGACAAAGGAGGAGACCATTTAGGTACCTCACCATGAGAATGAAATTCCTCCTGTTGAGAAGAAGAAGTGCAAACAAACTCCTCAAAAGCCCTATTAGCTTTCCAAATAACCTCCATTGGGATCCAATTTTTGACTTTGAAGTAAAGATCATTTCTACTGAGCCATAAAAACCAACAAATAAAAGAAATCAGAGACCACACCCTTCGAGCAGTTCGTTTAGATACAGCAAACAATCGGTCCCAGCTTTGAATCCACTGTGAGAAAGAAAGTTGAGGATTATCAGGAATCTTCAAAGAAAGACCCGATCCAAACCAAACAGCTTTTCATAAGAACAATGTAAAAGCAAATGATCCAAGATCTTTGTAGAACAACCACAACGGCGAAATGACGAATCAATAGGGATCCGTCAATGTCCAATTTGACTTAGGGGATGTTGGGGAAAATAGTGGTTTGAATGCATCCAACCATAGAAAGGGGATTTCAAAAGGGTAACCACGTGGCGTCTATCCATTGCAGTGGAAAAAGGGCATTGCGATAAATATTGGAGGAAGCCCACGTTCGACCCCATGGTCTAACTTAATGGCATCTATCCATCATATTGGAAAAAGGGCATTGTGGTAAATATTGGAGGAAGCCCATGTTCGACCCCATGGTCTGATTCAGACAATAAATGACAGGTTGACAAGGGTTGTTGTGCCATTAATGGATTGTCTTTAATGGCCGTAAATGCTGACAACAAACATTAATGCAAGGTATGCTGACTTAACCCGCCGATTCACAAGATCTCGGTCCAAACCGGCGAATCGTCAGAATATTACTTGGTAAAAGCGTAAGGACATCAATGGACATCTGGAGGTTATGGGGAATATAACCCAAAAGGGGGTCGAATAGGGTCAGAGGGGGTCGAAAAGTGGTTGACAAGATCATGTGACATAGTCTAGGGGGTAGTAGGCATGCGAACCTACTATACCCTAGGTAGCTAATGATCAAAGTAGTGACAGACATAAAAAATCGGACCAAAGAAAGGTTCACATTTTTTGTGAATCTATATATATATATAACAAAGGAAAAAAAAAAAAAAAAGGAGGTTGATTACAATACAAGGAAAAACTTTTGTTCTCTGTCTGGTTACTTATCTCATATCCAATTTGCTTTCATTTCAGTTATTTTCCATCTTTCCAAATTCAGGGTGAAAAATCGTAGAGGAGAACTTCTTTGATCAACAACACTTCAGGGAACCCTTTGTTTGAGAAGGAGCTCCAGTGTTTCATTGGGAGTTTCATATTGTCTGTCTTGGTCAATCCCCCTTACGGATTCCAGCGACAACAGGGGACTACCACAACCTCCAAGCAAGTTTAATTAAAAGGACAAGATTCTGGATATGAGGGTCCCTAAAACAAGTCCACCACGATCCTTTGCTCGACAAAGCCAATGCCATGAGATCCAAGGAATACCCTTCTTGTCCCTATTTAAATGCCAAAAGAAATTAATAGCAGCTCGTTGAATAGTATGATGATGAGATATGGGCAATTTGAAGTGCATAGCAGCATAATTAGACATTGTTAAGGCGATAGACTTAAGTAACTTCTCTGCCAGTATGTGAAAGCAAATTACTCTTCTAGTTAGACAATTTATTCAGTGTCCTATCACAAATATCATTAAAAAGACGCTTTTGGAAAGCCCGAATTCAGCTGGCAACCCAAAATACTTAGAAGGTCTCTCCCCATACAGAATTTTAAGGATCCGAGAGAACCACCTCTTAAACATGGTAGGATTATTTGGACTAAAGAATAAACTGGATTTCTTAAGATTTAGATGTTGCCCAAAGGCTATACAGAAGAGATCCAAACAATATTTGAGCACATTAACATTATTCAGATTAACCAGAGAAGACAAGAGACAATCATCTGCAAACAAAAGATGTGTTAATGGAATAGATTGGTTGCGAATTTAATTCCCTTAAGACTTCCTTCATCCACATAATATTGTATAATCAAACACAAAGAATGGGCAACAAAGAATAAATATTGCTGGAGATAAAGGGTCTCCTTGACGAAGTCCTCTAGTAGGTTGAACATGACCTCGTTCAACACCATTAACAAGAATGGTATATGAAACTATAGTAATATATTGCATTACCAACTTGACTCAAAAAGGATTAAAACCCAACTTTAGAAGCAAAGCTTCAATGAAAGACCATTCAAGACAATCATAGGATTTTTGAAGATCTAACTTCATTGCCAAAAAACAAGATTTTCCTCTTGTCCTTTTCCAAATATAGTGGAAAGCTTAATGAGCCATCAACACATTATCCAAAATAGTTTGATAAAGAATGAAGGCTGAATGTGAATGGGAAACAATACCATCCAATAAATTTTGCAAACGATTAACCAAGATTTTAGTATTTTTTTTTCTCATGTTATGAAAAAAATAATAGAATGAGCAATGAAGTCAGACCAACAATGAGGTTGTTACATTGTGACTTGGTGGTAATAGGTTTGAATATGGAAATAATTATCTTCGAAGCATATAAAGTTTTAATCTTAAAAGTTTGAACTGATAGATGGAGAAAATCCTAGATGTATAAGGGGGACTAAAAACTATTTGATAATTGGTGTGGGATAATTAATTAAACTCTCAATAATCTCTTGCTCCTGTGGTGGTACTGTGGACATGCATTTGAAAGCTAGAGAGTGAAAATCTGATCTGATATCATGTAAAGTTTCCATCTTAAAAGTTCAAACTAAAAGATGGAGACTTCTAGATGTATATAAGGAGGGTTGGTGACTTTTTGGTAGTTGGTGTGAGACTAAAGATCCGTTTGATAACCATCTCAATCTGTGATTCCATTGATTTCTATTCCCTGAGAACAATTTGGGAGCAAAATACAATTTGGTAAATACGGTCTAATCCCATGCTCCCAGGGATTGAACCGCTCAAATGATATGAAAACACAAGAATCTTAGTGCTTCTTTTTGAACTCTCGAAATTCTTGAGCAAGTCATCCAAAGTAAAATGGGGGATAAGGGAAGGAAAACAACTCCCACTTAATGTGGCACTTCATTTATAAAGGTGAAGGGGAGCTTAAGGCTCGAGGCCTTACAACTGGGGTGGGTGGGAGCTTGGACCAGGTGTTTGACGAGAACAACATGGGTTCTTGCAACAGATTGAATCTTGAGTTTGTCACGCATAGTCATGATGTCGATGTGATGGATGGGGTTACTACTGAAGCTAGAGAGAGGTAGTATTTAAATCTTCTTCACTAGAATACCATGGGAGTTCTTAGTTCTACTTCTCTGATATTCTCGAAGAGTACCAGCTTTTGAACTCCTTTTGATTGTCTTCTAGATGTTAGAAAATAAGTCTGTTGTGTTGGTCTGTGGTTCTGATTCTTTTTGGCTTTGTGAAGGCTTGCCCTAGTCTTGGGCTTTTTGGGATTGGTTGTACCTTGTAAGGTGGCCCTTTTACTTGTGTTTGACCTTCCGTTTTCATGGGAGGCTCTTGTTCAGGGCTCTTTTTAGTCTTGTCTTTTTTGAGTTGTAAATAAACTTCTACTTACCCCCACCCCCCTCAAAAAAAATAAAAAAAAATAATAATAATAAAAAAATAAAATAAAATAACACCCTCCCCAAACTCCTTGCAGGAGCTTCCTGCATTGGGTATGCCCTTAGAACAAAGAAGTGAGAGATGAGGGATTGAATACATAGTTATTACTGTTGTTGGAATGAAAGTTTAAAATATCATGTGGAAAGCCTAGTTAATATACGTACGTACATGTAAGATCCTATATTTTTTAAAATGGCCTTGTTTTATGTAACCGTCTTAAATAATTCATATTTACGACGGTTTTATTTATCCGTCTTATATAACCACTTAAATACGACGGAATTATACATGGCGTCATGTATAACCTAATTCCTACGCGCGTATGTATATTTTTTCCCGCGGTGTTCCCGCCAATCCGTAATTACAACGGAACAGTTGTACACGTCGTATATATCATATAGTAAGGACGGAAATCACTTACCGTCGTATATTCATGGGTATTCATGACGGAAATCAGATATCATCGTATATAGATATATAGGTACGATGGAAATTAAATCCCGTCGTATATAGATATATAGTTACGACGGGAATTAAGTTCCATCGTATATAGATATATAGTTACGACGGAAATTTAATTCCGTTGTATATAGATATAAAATTAAGGCGAGATTTCAATCCCGTCGTATATCCCAGAATTTTCCCCCGATATTCATCCGATATTTTCATTTAATTTTTTTTACTTCCCGCTTGCTGCAGGTATGTGACGGCTCTTAAGTTTCATCGGATAAAGGCTGTAACTGCCTCCCATATTATGCGCCATTAATCCCTCTGTTTTCCCAGTTCACGCCTCTCCATCTCCATCTTCGTCGGTTCAACTCTCCATCGTCATCTAACTCTCTCCTTCTCCATCGTCATCTAACTCTCTCCTTATTCTGATCATATCCAGTTTGACGGCGCCGCCAGCTCCATCTCCGCCTTCTGCTTGTTGTAGGTGCTATATGATTGTCGATCAGGTAACATCTATCTCATCCTCTCCTCCATCTGTATTTCACAAATACTAACCCTAATTAGGTACCTCCATTTCAGTTCGGCTCCATCTCTTTCTCCATTGTCATCTGATCCAGTTCGACACCGCCAGCTCCATCCGCCTTCTGCTAGCTTGTCGCTGCTATAAGGTCATCAGGTAACATCTCAATCTCTGATCCTCTCCTCCATCTTGTATGCTGTTCATTACTGAACCATATTGTCCTCTTCAAGTCTTTTTTTTTTTTTTTTTTTTTTTTTTTTTTTGAGAAACCTGGCATACGGCTATGACGTGCATTCCATCATTCCTTTAATTTCAGTGTATTACACTGATCGATTAGACCATCTTGCTGGTCCTTCCATTTTAGTTGAAGATTCTTCTGTAAACACCCCATACTTAAGGTTCTTAATTATAGTCCATAGAACACAGGACTTTGCTGTCCACCATTTAACCATCTCTATTTTTATTATTTTATATCATCAATACAGGACGTGAGAGTCTGTTATCAATTTCTTTCGATCAAAAAATTCAGACTGACTTCACTCTTTTGGTCATAACATTATAACTGTCAATGAATGCTCTCATGAAGCTTGGACGTGAACCTTACTTGGTTCATCATCAAAGGGTTCCTAAAGAAATCACTGGTAAGAACAGCAGACTTCTCACTTACTTGCTTAGCCTCCCACTTGATCTTTCATCTCATCGAAGTCTTTATATCTTTCATCTAAACCCGTCAGCCACTTAATGCAATGTGGCACATCTCCCCTTCCTTTGAGTAACTACCCCCTATGACTTAGCTAGCAGGAAAATATTAACAAAAACCTATATAATAAATATTTTTAGGAAAAAATTTTATGACAAAACAAAAACTGCTGCCTAGGATGTTATATGAAACAGGGAAGAGTAAGTACAAGCTTTACATTATCTAGTAACAAAATGGCTGAAAAATGAGTTGATGCAGATCCAGATCATGACAGATACACCTTGAAGTATCAGCACCAGCGCAGGAACAAGAAGACCACAACTGGTTTCGACTAAATGAGGAATAAAACTCTGGAAATCAGCGCCAGCGCAAGAACAAGAAGACCACAGCTGGTTATGACTAAACAAGGAATGAAACTGGAAAGATAAAGACTGGAAAGTGGTAACTCTGAAAAGATAAGAAATGGATAATGATCATGACTCAGGAAAAATTTTCCTTTCTATGATGGCCCTTATTAGTTACCTAAAATAAAAAGAGGTTGCCATCTTTGTGCTCCTCTCTAGTTTTCCTTTCTTAGTATCTTGTCAGGCTATATAGGTACTGTAAAGCCTAAGAGAACGATTATTATCAGTTGATTAGTATGATTTTTATTCTCCAAGAAGATGATTTTTTCCTCTTCTTCCCACCCTCTTCAGTAACTTCTTTGCCAAATTTAGGAAACTGTACATCCCATAATTGATCCAGATGGTCACAACCGGACAATATTTTAGGTTGGACTCTATGTTCCTCATGTCCATCGAAGCTCTTTTTATTATGCCGATAAGGGTGACCTTCTGGAAGAAATCGATGATGTCCAAAATAACAAAATTTTCTTCCATTTCTTAGCCATCGAGATGAGCTATCTTCATTACAAATTGGGCAAGCCAAAGCACCTTTCGTACTCCACCCTGAGAGGTTTCCATATGCTGGAAAATCATTAATGGTCCACATCAAGGACGCAAGGTTTTATTTAAGTTCAAAATAAGTTTTTATGGTGCTGGACTGTTTTATAATTTCAAATATTTCTTCTACCTGTGTGAATTTTATTTAAGTTCAAAATAAGTTTTTATGGTGTTGGACTGTTTTATAATTTCGAATATTTCTTCTACCCGTGTGAATTTTATTTAAGTTCAGAATAAGTTTTTATGGTGTTGGACTGTTTTATAATTTCGATAGAAACATAGTGATATTCTGTTGGATCATGGGGTCTTGACGTTTGACAAAGTTAAGGGATGCTTAATTGCTAATGATTGTTTGGACTGAACCTTTGCATCGTTTAGAATTATAACTGATTTTTATGATACATGATTATACATCAATTGCTAATGATTGTTTGGACTGAACCTTTGCATCGTTTGGAATTATAACTGATTTTTATGATACATGATTATGTCCATGTTTTGAGACTCCACTTCTATGTTTTCAGAAGTCAGCGACTAGTATCAATATGATGCCTAAAATTGCACCTCAAAAAATGTGAAATATATTTGAATTGGTAGAAGTGGAGTCTCAAAACATGAAATACGACAATTAATGTCCAATGTAGCAATTTAATTATTGCCTGAATTATAATTGTGATGTACCTTGTAATTTATTATTTTACATGCATTATTTTAAGGGATTATAAGTGTTAATATTTTTTTATCTTAAATATCTTGTCAGTTACTTTGTACAACAATGTCTAGGAGTAGTTGGATTGATAGAACTTCACGAGATGCAAGGTTCAGATTATCTCCACAATACTTGCAAGAGGTCAAAAGTTTTATAGAATTTGCATTTTCTAATAAAGCGAATATCGGGCAAGAAATCTTATGTCCATGTGTAAAGTGCCAAAATCGATATTGGTGTACTAAGGACGTTATTGATGAACATCTGATCGTCGATGGATTTCATAGGGGTTATGTCATGTGGAATTATCATGGTGAAACTTCATCATCACAACTAGCTCCATCTTCATCATCACAACCAGCTCCCCATGAAAATCCAATTGGCATTGATGAAGCAGATATAAATGACGATATACATAATATGTTAAATGAGATGCAGGGAACACATGTTAATGAAGGAGTTGAGGGTACTGCAACGGGTGAGCATACAAGGGGTCCGAGTGTCGAGTTACTGAATATTAAACGGTTGATGGAAGATGCAGATCAAGAGTTATTTCCAGGAAGTAGAAATTTTACGAAACTTCGATTTTTGCTTCGCCTATATCACATCAAGTGTTTATGCAAGATGAGCGACAAAGCATTCACTATGTTGTTGGAGTTATTGAAAGAGACATTTCCTGAGCCAAGTTCTTTGCCAAATTCTTTTTATGAAACAAAGAAGATCATCAAGGAATTAGGACTCGATTACAATAAGATTGATGCATGCCCAAGAGATTGTATGTTGTTTTGGAAGGAGACAGCAACTTTGGATTCATGTAAACACTGTAGGTCATCAAGATATAAAAAGGGTGGTAAGAATATACCGATTAAGACATTACGCCATTTCCCTTTGATCCCACGGCTGCAAAGATTATATATGTCATCTAAGACATCAGCTGATATGCGATGGCATCATGAAGAGCGTACAGACGATGGTAAGTTACGACACCCAGCTGACTCAAAAGCATGGAAGGAGTTCGATAAGTTGTACCCGGATTTTTGCAACGACCCTCGTAATGTTAAGCTTGGGCTAGCTAGTGACGGATTCAATCCTTTTGGAAATAAGAGTAGCACCCATAGCACATGGCCTGTTGTGGTAATCCCTTACAACTTACCACCATGGTTGTGCATGAAGCCCTCAAACATAATCCTGACATTGCTTATTCCTGGTCCAAAGCAACCTGGGAATGATATAGATGTGTACTTACAGCCACTAGTAGATGAGCTTAAAATATTGTGGGACACTGGTGTTGCAACTTACGATGTACACAAGAAGGAAGATTTTGTATTGCGTGCGTCCTTGATGTGGACCATTAATGATTTTCCAGCATATGGAAACCTCTCAGGGTGGAGTACGAAAGGTGCTTTGGCTTGCCCAATTTGTAATGAAGATAGCTCATCTCGATGGCTAAAAAATGGAAGAAAATTTTGTTATTTTGGACATCGTCGATTTCTTTCAGAAGGTCACCCTTATCGGCATAATAAAAAGAGCTTCGATGGACATGAGGAACATAGAGTCCAACCTAAAATGTTGTCCGGTTGTGACCATCTGGATCAATTATGGGATGTACAGTTTCCTGAATTTGGCAAAGAAATTACTGAAGAGGGTGGGAAGAAGAGGAAAAAATCATCTAAGAAGCCTCAATTACCACTTAACTGGAAGAAGAAGAGTATATTCTTCAATTTGCCATATTGGAGACATAACTTAGTCCGTCACAATTTAGACGTGATGCATATTGAGAAGAACGTATGTGAATGTATCATCTATACATTATTGAATGTAAAAGGCAGAAGTAAGGATCACTTGAAGGCACGTCAAGATTTAAAAGATTTGAAAATACGTCCTCATCTTCAGCCAAAGATGATCGAAGGTGGAAATAGAATCATTTTACCTCCTACACACTACTCAATGTCTAACAAGGACAAGGAATCATTTTGCAAGGTTTTAAGTGGTGTGAAAGTTCCAGATGGCTATGCTGGTAATATTGCACGTTGTGCTATTGTACACGAAAGGATGATATTAGGACTAAAGAGACATGACTGTCATATCATTATGCAACAACTACTACCTGTGGCCATACGTAATGTTTTGCCAAAGAATGTTGTAGCAGTATTGGTAAAGGTATGTGGGTTCTTTCGTGATTTATGTAGCAACGTTGGTACAGAGGTAGGATTCAAGAGTCTTCATCAAACTATTGCTGTAACAATGTGCAATCTTGAAAAGTTGTTTCCACCCAGTTTCTTCGATGTTATGGTGCACTTGATTATTCATTTGGGCCATGAGGCGAGCATTGCTGGTCCAGTACACTACCGTTGGATGTATCCAATTGAAAGGTAAGTGTTTGAACAATTGTTTTTTATACAACTAATTATTATCACATAGGACATCAATAACACTAGTGTTGTTTTGTTTAGATTCCTCAAGCAACTTAAAGACTACGTGCGCAATCGTAGTAGGCCTGAAGGTTCAATAGCAGAAGGATATATTGCAGAAGAGTGTTTGGTATTTTGCTCTAGGTACTTCGAAGGTGTGGAAACGAAGTCCAATCGACCATCTAGAAATGAGGGGTCATTAGGCATTGAAGATCCATATAATATATTCTCGGGAAGAGGTAGGCCTTTGGGGAAGTGCGAGATGGTACGCCTAAACATCATTGAATTGGAGCAGGTGCATCGCTATGTCTTATTCCATTATGATGGGATAGTAGAATATAGAAAGTATGTATTACCTTCTGGATTTTTATCCATTGTACTTCAATATATATGTACGATAGAGTGCCAACTAAACATAACTTTCCTCATTTATTTTGAAGCCTCCACCGCAGTGAAATCAAAACTGATTTAGCTCGTCGATCTCGCCCACGTTTGGTCGATGAGAGGCATAATAGAGAGTTCCCAAATTGGTTCAATAAGCATGTAAGTGCATAATAAAGATTTGTTATTTATGTGTAATAGTCCCTATTTTCATTCTCATTTAGTGTCATTAATATTATCAGATATTGGAACTTTGTGAAAAAGGAGTTGAGGTATCGGAACACATCAGATGGCTAGAAGTTGGACCTAATGCTGAGGCTAAAAGTTACACAGGTTACATTATAAATGGGATAAGGTTTCATACCAAGGCACTAGAGCTTAGTAGAAGAACTCAAAACAGTGGTGTATTCGTAACGGCTTTGACAAGCAAGTTCGCAAGTAAAAAGGATAAGGTGCCAATTGATGGACATGTTGATTATTTTGGAGTTTTAACACAAGTGATTGAGGTGGAATACTTTGATAAGGTCAAAGTAATGTTATTTCGGTGTGATTGGGTGGATCCTTCAATGGGAGTGCATAAAGATGAGATGGGGTTTACTACTGTAAATTTTAAACACTTATTGTACAGTGGACAAGGTAAGCTTGACGAGCCATTTGTTTTTCCTTCACAGACGGAGCAAGTTTTTTATGTAGAAGATGATTTAAGTCCAAACTGGCATGTTGTCATAAGGTCTAAGATTAGGGATATCTATGATATTGGAGAGCAGAATAATGGAGTTCAAGAACAAGCATTGATTCAGTCTAATCTGAATCAATCTACCCAAGCTTTACATCCCTTAGACGATTGTGAAGGCGATGATGATGTCAAGTGGATACGAACCGATTTAACAGGAGTTGTAGTTGACACCCCCAATGGTGGGGAAAGTTCAGATGGTAATCCATCGAATTGAATGTTTAAATACATGCAATTGTACATATAAAAATAGTTTTTACAACTTCTCATACACTTGTATATGTGTTTTTTACACACTTTGAATGCTATAATCTCTTCTTTGTAACATTTTAAATTTTATTGTATGTATTTGATTGCATCACATATCAAACTACAGAGTGACAAATGGCAGAGGAGATAGTCTCTGGTACCTCAGATTCAGCTTCTACATCTGGTTAGTCAATGTGTACTTATGGGGTTTTTTTTTTCAATCAATTTTAATGATAATTATAAATATATATTCATGTCCTTCTAATTGTCTGCTATGAAATAGGTAAAAAAAGAGGCAGAGGGCCAGCAAGATGTGACATAATAAAGTCATTGCAGGAAGGGGAGAAATTTGAAATTAGATTGAACAGATTGGGCATACCATGTAGCAAGAAATCAGCTACGCTTGGTACTTGGATTGGAATTCAAGCCCGAAATTATAAGCTACTCCCTATTTGCTTCCAAAGTTGGAGGAAGGTTCCAGAGACATGTAAGAACAATGCATGGGCTGTAGTTCAGGTAAAAAAATAAAAACATTTGTAGCAGATTCCTATTGCTTTTATATTGGAAAAAAAATACTTTTTTAAAACTAACATTGCTTATACCTCTTTATGTAGGCAAAATTTGACCTATCAGATAGATGTAAAGGGTATGTTTTTAGTAGGCTCAACAAAAGTTGGAAAGAATTCAAACATGAGCTGAAGAAGAGTGTATTTGATAAATACCCTACAAATGAAGAAAGGAGGAAACATTTGGATGGTCGTATTCCAACTGAGCATTGGGAGTTCCTCTTACGTGAGTGGAATACAGAAGAGTATAAGGTATGCTATTGCTACTCAATTATAACTATGAATTTCAAAGATTCAGAGAAAACTATATAATGTGTTGAAAATTGGTAGGCCATGTCGATCCGAAATTCCGATAATAGAGAGTGTCAAAACATGACAAAATCGACTGGAAAGACTTCTTATGCTTGTATAGAGGAGGAGATGGTAATATGTATTTTAAACTTATTAATATTGTTACCGATTACTCCAAAATATCTTTGTTTCTGCTAATTTTGAATTTCATGACTAGCGTTTGGAGCACCCTGAACTGTTCAATCCCTCCCGTTTTGATTTGTTCAAAAGAACACATACTAAGAAAGATGGAGGTCCTTCTGACCCTATATCAAAGAAGAAGATGGTACGTACATAACAAATTTCACAACGACCTATATTCATATAAATTATGATGTCATTTGAATTCCTCAATGTCAATTGCAGGATGAGATGGACCAATGTCTCAATCAAAAACCTGAAGAACAACGAAATGACATCTCAGTAAAGGAGTCAATTTTCTCGGATGTTGTCGGAAAAGATATCCATGGTCGTGTGCGGATGTACAGTTATGGAATTTCACCTAAAGAATTACATGGGACAGCAACAGTACGGGTAGAAAGATTGACTATGGAGAATGACTCATTACGTGAAGAACTCTCTACGTTGAGACAAAGCATTGAGGCACAGAAACAAATAACAGATGACAGGTTTTCACAGATGGAGTCTATGATCACTCAATTAATGAATGAACGACGAAGTCAATAAGGTTAGAAACCTTTTCTTGTCTTGGTTTACATTTTCCAAACTAGCTACGTACCTTCAAGTTTTTGTAATCTAACCTCCTTCACAGCTGTGTGAGTTACATGTTATGCATTTTAGTTAGATAATATATAGAAACATGTTTCTACAGCCCTTGTGCAGGGCCTAAGAACGTGATCAACCATGCAAAATTGGTTTCTAATTGAAATGGAAGTAGATCTCAAGGATTGACTGAATATCAAATATGGGCAGAACAAATTTCATAGCCTTGGCCTATTTATATGAACCTCCAGAAACTTATAGACACGGTCCCACTCCCAGACCCAGATGTCTCAGCCACTTATCTTGAACTTGGTATGTATATAGGATTTGCTTGATTAACGTACTCCCTGTTGATGCAATTTAATGTGTTTCAAAGCCATAAGCAAAGCATGAGTACAGAAGGCATAAGCAGACATTGTTTTCTTCAAACTTGATGTAACTAAAAGAAATGCATTGCATATCCAAGATATGGTTGTGCTCCTTAGTAATAACAGGTAATAAGACTATAATGGAAATTCAAGAAGAGTCAATGTGGATTGCAAATCTGCAACTTCACAAGTGCACACAAGCAGTCTTTCCTTCTCTCCATTCTTCTTCTTTTCTCTCTTCAATTTACATGGTATCAGATTTTTTTATTAGGATTCTCATAATTAAGAATGTATGTTTTAGACCCGACCACCAATATGAACCCGTTTCTTGGGAGGGCTATTATAGGATGTGTGTGTTCTATCTAATGTATTGTTTGAATATAGGTGATTAGAATAAAATCATCATACTCACTTTGTTTTATTAGCCAAATATTTTTTCTTTTTTTATGAATGTATAGTGTGGTTTCTTAATAATCAGATTTTTTTGTATTTGTGACTAATACTATCTTCCTTGCATCATTATAGGTCCCAAAATATAGCTGGAGATGCGGGAGTTCTGTAGACTTATGGTGCTGAAGAAGAACTATGAATGAAGTAGATGTATTGGGAAAAAAATTGATCTAAATATATAAAAACTCTAGAAGTTAAATGTGTTAATGTAATGAACAATTATTCAAGTTTTTGGAACTGTCTTATGGCAATGTATTTAAATTATTTTGATGTTTTGAATTAATGACAATGTGTTTTTGGTATTTCAAAATTTTTTTAGGGAAGTTTGAATTTAGATATGATGTATTTGGTGTGTAGAATGTGGATATATGGAAATGAGAAAAATATGAATATATTACAGGAAAATTTGTAATTAATATATGTGGGATATATTTTTAAAGAATAATATTTAACGACGGTATAAGTTAACTGTCATTAAAAATACTAACACTTTCTTTTACGACGAGAACGTACCGTCGTAAAAGGAACGACAAAAATATATTACCGTTGTAAATGCCTCTTTACACGAGGGTAGGTTTCCGTCTCTATAGAAATTTTTACGACGGTGATATATGCCCGTCGCTTTGGTATATATATTAATGGCGGTATCAAACCGTCGTTAATAAGGGCATATAAGACGACAGAACTATTTCGTTGTATATAAGGGTATTCCCGACGTATCCAATTTTCCGTCGTTAACATTTACGACGCCACTTTTAACGACAAATAGAAAAAAAAAACATAAATATTAATTAATATTAAATATATTTATTTATTTTTATTATTTATTTTTTTTTATTTTTTTTTTTTTTTTTTTTTTTTTTTTTTTTTTTTTTAAATTTTACATTTTTTTTATTTTTTTTTTTTTTTTTTTTTTTTTTTTTTTTTTTTTAATTTTTATTAATTATTTTTTTTTTATTTTTTTTTTTTTTTTTTTTAATTTAAATTTTAATTTATTTTTTTTTTTTTTTTTTTTTTTTTTAAATTTTTTTAAAAATAATATTAAATTTTTTTTTCTTCTTTCTTCTTATTTATATTTTTTTTATCTTTTAAAAAAAAATTAATAAAAAAATTTTATTTTAAAATTTTTAAATTAAATTTTTTTTTTAAAATTTTAAAAAAAAAAAAAACCCTATATATTTTTTATATTTTATTATTCACTATTTTTTTATTAATGCTGCTTTTTTCTTTTTTTTTTTTAAATAACAAAAGACAAACACACTCAGGTTGCGTTTGATATGTATTCTTGGAATGCATTCTAAGTCAAGAAGACATTCTGATCAGATGACAAAACAATGTTGGGTATACATTTTTGTTCTTGAATCATGGAATGTGTTCTCCAATGAAGCTCATTCTAAAATATGCTTTTCAATTTATTATGCATTCAAAACCTATAATAGAAATGTCTTCCCTCAATAGTCCATTCTCATTTTATGTTAAAAATATAATGCCATTGTAAAAACACATTTTTAAGATATATATTTTAAGAATACATACCAAATGCAACCTTCAACTTTTTCAGAATGATAACAATGCGACCAAACAAAGAGTTTTTTTTTCCTGTGCCTTTTCCCCTAATCAACGATAACGATAGATAAAAGACGTAAGAGCTAAGGGAACAGAAGGAATCCTAGGGGTGGGGACAGACAAGGAAATATTGTGTTCTGATCACCACTTGAAAAAGAGTCTTTTGATGATTGAACTCAAGAAAAACTTTTACAATTAGACATTCAGACATATTCACCATTTGAGTTGATTCCTTTTTGCCCTGCATGCGTGATTTAATCAGTCTCACTGATCGATGCTGCAGCAAGCAGCAGCACTACATGCAAAACTGTTCATCAATGTATAGCTTTTTTTTTTTTTTGGTAAAATTCAATGTATAGCTGAGTACATGGTTCTAAATTCAGATATCTGCACGATTGATACCGTAGGTGTCTGATTTTATTAAAATGATATTATAATAATTTAAAATCAAAGATTGATTCGGTTTAAAATCGATGTGAATCGATTGAATCAATTAATTCGATACCGAGACCTTGAACCTGGTTGAGTAATTGAGTTGGTTAACAGTGAAATCTAAGCGAAAAAAAAAAAAAAAAGGGAAATCTATGATGGAGTTTGTCCAGCATCCATTCATTGTTAAAAATTATTTCACACCACACCACTCTCATGTGTGGTTATGATTGGATGATGGGCGATCCAACGGCTCTCATTTACTTTAATTTTGTGGTTTTTGAATATTTATTATTCAAAAATACTATTCAATTGGAAAACTATTATAATCGGGTGGACTCGAACCAATCTCTTGGTCAGACTAATTTATTTGAAGTCAATGATTTATTTCTGTGTTCAAGACTTTAATCTAAGTGGGATTCTGTTTTATATGAGATGAACTTTAAAATTAATTTTAAGAATAATTATTCTCCGAAAGTTTGTGGAGTTTTTCTTCTACCTATAAAATTTCACATTATTATATAAATCATGTGAATTTATATGGAATCCATTTCAAAGATCCATGGCCTTTCATCTTATAATTAATCTATTCGATTTCCTCTCTTTATTTTGCCTTTCTTCCATTGTTACGAAAGCATTTTTTTCACTGTTAACAATAAAAGCGCAGAGAAATCAAAATTCTAAAGTTCAATTATTGTTGAATCTGGGCCATAACCATGCAGTGCATGCTATGCATGGATATAGGGTTGGGGGAATACTGATAGGATCGTGGCCCAGGTTGACCAGCTTAGAGAGGATTAAAAACTGACATGGGGTCATATCATTCCAGCTGTCTAGAGGATTAATTTATATTTTACCGTACCCATTAGCCTAACCCACCTGCCAATTTTAGGAAAGGGTTGGACACAATCGGCCTATTTTTTGTTGAGTATTGGGTTAATATAGTTGTAAGGGAAGGCTTTGGTGCAATGGAAAGGTTGTTTCATTGTGATCTGGTTGTTATGAATTCAAATTTAGAAATAGCTTTTTCATAAAGCAGTGGTAAGGTTGTGTACATTAACCCCTTCCCAATGAAGTGTTAAGGATGTAAGCGCAAACGCGAGAGAAAACGAATATTAAGAAAACATACAAATACAGGATTTATCGTGGTTTAGCACCCCAATATCGGAATGCCTACCTTCACCTAGAGAAATAGAGAATTTTTTTATGGGTAAAAGACAATTACCTCCCCTGTAACTTAGCATATTGACAATTGACCCCCAAACGTTTCAAAAAATACAGTTACCTCCCCTAACTAATTATTAAAATCCAAATAAGTCCACCTGTTAGGAATATTCCATTATATAGTAACGGTTGGAGTTGAATAGTTTTTTAAATCCCAAATTACCCTTTTAGAGTTCCGAACTACCCATTTTACCCTTACTTAGGAAGGTTACTATTTGGCAGAGGAACGATTCCCCCGATTCCTTGCTTGCTCACCACTCACTGTCATTCTGTTTTCGAAACCCTAGAATCGTCGTAGAATCGTCGTCGTCTAACACATTCTCCACCGCTGCAAATCCATGAACATTGAAGCGGCTCATGATTCGAAATGGCTGAAATGTTTCCGCTGAAGGAGTCATCGAAATTTTTCTTGCTGAGATGTTGAATTTCATATTATCAGTGAGAATCCAGAAAACTAAAACTTTCAACAATCGACGGCAGACTTGTGGATTCAATCAGGATTAACAGGGTACCCTAAACCACGGTTGTAGGTGTTCAAATCCTCTCCTCCATATTCTCAAGCAAGAGGGCAGTTGGATCTTTTCTTTCTAACTGTACCTGTACCATCATTATCAACTGGATTCTGCATACTTAAATCTCTATAGAGCTTGTGAGAAACCAGTATATTGCATACCCGATTACTTAAAAAAAATAGACATTGTTCGTATAAAGCAAAATCTGACATTGTTCATATGAAGATCGAAGTAGGTCAGCATCCAGTCATTTGCATACTCGAATATCTTCTTCTTTCAGTTTTTGTATTGCAGTTACAAGAGCAAAATCCGACATTGTTCGTATAAAGAGGAACCACTGAATAAACCCTAAAAATAATTTACCTTTCTATTCCTCAAGACTGAAGTAGGTCAGCGATGGAAGAAAAGGAAAATGAGAGGAAAATGAGTGCTTAATCGCAGACTTCTCCCTCTGAGCTTCGTCCTTTTCGATCAAAACCAGTGCTTCAAATACCACTTAAGGCAACGTGGTGAGTGAGGTAGAATGAGAAGAAGATGAGATTTGGGTTTATTTAGTTGGATATAAGAGGGTTATATTCGTCTTTTAACAGTAATAAGATTTAAAATATGGATAAAAGGTTGAGGGTAGAGTTGTCCATAAAAAATCTAACTGTAACGCCGTTAAAAATTGGACCTATTTGGATTTTAATAATTATTTAGGGGAGGTAACTGTATTTTTTGAAACGTTTGGGGGTCAACTGTCAATATGCTAAGTTACAGGGGAGGTAACTGTCTTTTACCCTTTTTTATATTTAAGAAAACTCTCCATTTCACTCCACCTGACAAAGTATTCTTCTTTGCTTAGACCTTGCTTAGGGTTTTTCCAATAAAGACAATATATAGGCTCCCTAAAAACCCTAACCGCACACAATTATAGATTAACCTTTGTACATGTAATTGACCCAAAACCAACTACAAATACAACTCTAATAACTGTGTGGATCCTACAAAATACAAGACACAATCCAACAAATTTCCACCTGGCTTGAATTCTATAAGCCACCTTGAAGAAAATCCATTGATGTCGATTCTATAAACTCGTCCATTGTCTCTGCCAAACCGCTACACCCAATCGGTATAGCCCATACCTCGTCGAGTGTCCTGCACAGCTCACCGTCATACAATGTGATGTGACTCCGCCTCTACTACTGCTGGAGCACCACCAAAGAGATCACTTCCACTTATAAAATTTGAAGCGAAAGAAACTTGCTTCTTTCCAAATCTACACTTGTTCACAACTTGAACTTTTTGCAGTCTATGTCTTTCATCTGTAACCCTTACGTGAGTTTCAACAGAAGCACCATCTGTTTCAACACTCCCTGCAAGTCTGTATAGATTCCTAATCATTTGTCCCTACATCACAACCATGGCCCCTTTGGAGACCTTGAGAACTCCACATTCAGATGAGCATTTGTAGCCTTTCAAATCCAGTGTTCCTAATGAAATTAGATTCTTCCTTAGATCCAGCACATGTCAGACCCCAGTTACAGTTCGCACAATCCCATCAAACATGCAAATCCCTACAGTCTCAATCCCGACAGCCTTTTTTTCAGCATCATTTTCCATTATGAATGTACCTTTATCACATGCATGATATGTAGCAAATTATTCTCTAATTGAACACATATGAAACGAATAACCCGAATAAAAAATCTAATCTGAAATATCCATACTTGATAAAGTAGTGAGATAGACATCTCCATCACTCCACCCTTTCATGACCATAGTTATAGATGATTTTTCTTCCCTCTACTTGTCTTTCTTTTTCTTTTTATCCTCCTTACGCTTTGGACAATTATTTTTTATATGACCTTCCTCCTTGCAATAATAACAAATTATTTTATGACCTTATGACTTGAAGCGACCCCTATTCTTGTCATATTCTTATCTCCCATTTGATCTTCCTTTGCCCTAACAACCAACTGTAACCATGGCACTACACTCCCCTGATGTCCCTTCACCACTATTTTTTCATCGTATCTCATTTATCAGCCAAGCAGCAATAACATCATCAACTATGAGAGTATCCTTCCTAAATAACAGTGTAGTCATAATGTGATCAAATGAAGGAGGTAATGAAGCCAACATAAGAAGTTCCTTGTCCTCCTCTTTGATTTTCATATCAAAAGCAGACAAATTCGTCAGCATTCTGTTGAACTCATCAATGTACATCTAAAATTTCACTTCATCTAATAAGCAGATGTCATATAATTGTTTCTTCAAGAACAATCGATTTTTCAGTGACTTAGATTTGTACCTGCTCTCCAGCTTAACCCAAACTTCTCTGGATCCTTCAAACCAATGACCACACGAAGACTGTTATCTGTCATAAACAATTAGATCGTGCTATTTGCTAGATCCCTTAACTTTAGCCACTCATCCTTTGTCATATTTTTTGTCTTGTTTGATTTCTTCTTGAGAGCCTTCATAGTCTCCTCCCGTATAAGAATATTCTTCATCTATTGTTGTCACAAGGTGAAATCATTATGACCATTGAAGGGTTCTATGGAGAATTTTGAACCCTTCACCACCACCTGATTAATCTGATCTTTGCCTTTGTGCCTGTCATCAGCTTCCAAGAATTTAATTACCCTTGATCTTGCACAAAACTATCCGATCGATACCAATGATATCAAATCTATCTGATCCGTGTCTTTCAATGAATTAGTGGCACCCAAGAACCCTTGGAACAAAAACCTCTGTATTTAATCCTTTCTCTCTTTGACCGATATAATATACATACGATGTACGTACATTCAATTCCTTTAACCTTTTTCACTTTTAAATTTTTTTTTTGTAATTTAGAACTGTGGGAAAATCTTATGTAAGACCCGCACTCCACGAACTCATTCTAACATGGGTTAATGTGTCATTATAGGTCTTCCAATCATAATCGGGTCAAAGGAGATGGTCGGATGACAGGCCATGCATTCAAGGTATGAAACTAACAACTTTAACTTTGTCCTGTCTGACTGGTTGAGGTTGTTAGGTCTGTCTGGTTGAGGTTGTCCAGTCTCGTGGGTTGTGTGACCGGACAAGCAACTGGACAAACTCAGAATAGAATCCGAGAATAGGAAAGTTTCCTAGTTTGTCTAGACTACTCTCCTAAACTAGAGATGACTCATAATAGGACATTGTCCTTCATATATAAGTTTTCTTTTCCAATTCTCTCTCAT
>JAMYWD010000821.1:0-25000 GCA_028583415.1 Protea cynaroides | reverse complement strand
GGTGACCAGGCTGAACCACAATGTCACGTCCCCCCCTGATGCCCTACGGTGTATTAGTTCTGCTAAGGTAATGGTGATACGACGATGTTAGTGGACGAGGCTTGAGTATAGATAGAGCTAGAGTCTGGTGACCAGGCTGAACCATAATGTCACGTCTTCCCCCTAATGCCCCACTCGCATCAACTACACTAACCACACACATATATTCACATGCATATTCCTAGTATCATCATCATCATCTTGTTATAATAAAACGAAATTAAATATGAATGAACAGTAATAACAGGAATAGTAGATGACATGTGATATGCACATTACAATCATACAATCGTAGAATCATACATGGCATTGGACTCAATAAATGAAAACAATTTATTATTAGCTAATTAGTTTAGGTCTTATTCACTCACCTTTGATTGAGTGTAGATCCTCTTTCAGCTTTAAGAACCACTTTAATATCACTAGGAGAACTTGAGAAATCGATAGATTTTAATTAGAATTCATTTCAACAATTTTAAGCTTGTTGTATAGCTAGGGTCGCAGGTAGGGTCGTAGGTAGGGTAGCAGTTATCTGAGACCCTAGGGTGTAGGGTCGGTCATAGGGTCGGTTACCCATCGATCCTATTTGCGACCACAGCTTCCTTGGACTTCCCGAGAGCATGGGGTCCATCCTGTAGTTTCATAGATCCATTCTAAGAATGTTTTATGCCTCATAACTATGATTTTTACACACTTTCCATTGTCTATGATGATTACTTTCATGGATTCCTTCGAAACTCATCCATGGCTAGATGATTTGGGTTTCTCCCAACCCTAACTTCTTCACAAGCTATTCTAGGGCCTTACATAATTCATGGAGAATGTATTAATACCTTAGGGTTGCTGAGATTCAGAGATTTCTCTGAATTCCTTCTCTTTAGTTGTCTTCTCAAATTCTCATTCTCTTCTTCTTCTCTTCATTCTCTTCTCCTTCTCTCACTTTCAATTAGGGTTCCAAAATGAGTGAAAGAGGCTAAGGGACATC
Organism: Protea cynaroides; assembly: GCA_028583415.1. Taxonomy (NCBI): domain Eukaryota; kingdom Viridiplantae; phylum Streptophyta; class Magnoliopsida; order Proteales; family Proteaceae; genus Protea; species Protea cynaroides. Next base: position 23,976 of record JAMYWD010000821.1, on the reverse strand, counting down.
CTATTTATAGAGGTAAACCTCCCAAAATATGTCCCATCAAGATTAGGAAAGGACTCCCTAAAATTAGGAAAGTTTCCTAATTGACGATTTCAATCTGTCACCATAGGGTAGATGCTAGGGTCGCAGGATCTGTCGACCCTAGGACTAAAAAGTCATGGGTTGGACTCTGTTGAGGTGGGGTCGACCCTCCCTGTTTAGGCATGCGACCCTACCCTTATATTTATTATTTTTGGGTCAAATTCATACCTGGTTTTGTGATTTCCTTTACACACTTGGTCCACTTGGCTCGACCATGATAGGTAGACCTGGTACAAGGTTGTAAGACCAGTTAGTTCGTTACGGGTCTTACAACTCCCCCCTGCTTATTAAAAATTTCATCCTCGAAATTTATACAAACCTTCCGAGTCGAAAAGATGAGGGTATTGCTTTCGCATTGAATTCTCTTCATCCCATGTGATCTCTTCTATATCTCGACTTCTCCAGGTGACTTTAACATAGTATATGTCACGGTTACGTAGACGTTGAACCTTTCGACTGGTGATTTCAGTTGGTGCTACTTCGAATGTCAAATCATCAGTTAGGTCTGGTGAATCTGCTGTTAAAATGTGCGTTGGATCTCTGACGTACTTCTTTAGTAAGGAGATATGAAATACATCATGCACACTTGACATTGATGGTGGTAGTGCTAACTGATAAACCACTTTTCCACGTTTGGCTAGAATCTCATATGGCCCGACATATCTCAGACTTAGCTTTCCTTTCTGTCCGAACCGTTTTAACCCGTGCATCGGTGACACTTTCAAGAATACCTTATCACCGACAACAAATTTAAGGTCTCGGTGTCGAGTATCTGCATATTATTTCTGACGATTCTGAGCCGTTCTTACTCTTTCTTTGATAATGTCGACTACTCGATAAGTTTCTTCAATAAATTCTGGTCCAACAGTGCTACGTTCTCCAACTTCATTCCAAAATAGAGGAGTTCGACACTTCCTACCATATAGTTCTTCATAGGGTGACATCTGTATAGTAGCTTGATAGCTGTTGTTATAAGAAAACTCGATCAATGGTAGTTTCTCATCCCATGATCCTTTAAAATTTATTACACAGGCTCGAAGCATGTCTTCTAAAACCTATATGGTACGCTCTGACTGTCCATCCATCTGAGGATGGAATGCAGTACTAAACTTCAACGTTGTACCCATAGCCTTTTGCAATCCTTCCCAAAACTTTGAAGTAAATCGTGGATCTCTGTCGGACACAATGCTTTCAGGTACACCGTGTAGTCTGACAATATTATCCACATACAACTTGGCTAACCTTTCTAGTGTATACTGAGGTCGTATTGCTATAAAGCGAGTTGTCTTAGTCAGACGATCTACAATCACCCAGACCGCGTCAACCACTCGAGGAGTCAATGGTAACCCAGTAACGAAGTCCATAGTGATGGAGTCCCATTTCCATGCTAGTTCTGGCAGCAGTTGCAATAGTCTGGTAGGTCTTTGTCATTCAGCCTTCACCCTCTGACAGTTTAGGCACTGAGACACGAATTTAGCTACATCTGCTTTCATTCCTCTCCACCAATATAATTTCTTCAAATCATGATACATCTTTGTACTTCCAGGATGTACCGAATAGGCGGTGGTATGAGCTTCCTTCATTAGTCTGTGTCCAACGTTTGAGTTTTCTGTTTTAGGAACACATATTCTTCCCTTGTACTTCAGTACCTTTTCATCGTCCAAGGTGAACTCATGAATAGTCCTACCATTTTCGATGTCTTCCTGTACCGTTCTCAGATAAGGGTCTGATTTAATAGCGGCTTTCACTTCATCAATTATATCAGGTACAATCTTCAATGTTGTGAACATTTAAAAATCGATGAATAAACCCTTTGTTGGTTGATCCACCCGGTGCATCAATCACGAACTGCTCATTACAATGATTCAATACTCTTCCTGTAGTACACATTGCTGCAGTCGTGTTAACTTCTCCTTGAGATTTTATCATTGCTTTCCTGCTTAGCGCATTAGCCACTACATTAGCCTTTCCTGGATGGTACTGGATATCACAATTATAATCCTTCAATAATTTCAGCCATCTTCTTTGTTGCATGTTCAACTCCTTCTGATTAAATAAACAAGTAAGACTCTTATGCTCTAATTTAATCTGAAATTTCTCTCCGTACAAATAATGTCTCCATCTCTTGACAGCATGTACTACTGCCGCTAACTCCAAGTCATGAGTGGGGTAGTTCGTCTCATGTGTCTTCAGTTCTCTTGAAGCATACACAACTACTTGTTCTCCTTGCATAAGTACACATCCTAAACCTAATCCAGACGGATCAGTGTACAAGGTAAATGGTTGTCCTCGAATAGGAATAGTCAAGATGGAAGAATATATCAATCTAGTCTTCAATGTTTGAAAACTTTTCTCACATTTGTCAGTCCAAACAAATTTTTCTTCTTTCTTAGTCAAACTAGTGAGAGGTACTGTAATTCTGGAATAGTCTTCCATGAATCGTCGGTAATACCCAGCTAGACCTAGGAAACTTTTAATTTCTGCAACGCTCTTTGGTGCTTCCCACTTCACAATGGCTTCAATATTGCTAGGATCCACTTTAATTTCTTTAGTGGATACAACATGGCCTGAGAAAGCGATCTCATTTAACCAAAACTCACACTTTGTAAATTTGGCGTAAAGCTTCTCTTTTCTTAGTCGCTACAGAGCGGCTCTTAGATTCATGACATGAGTTTCCTTGTCCTTGGAGTAAACCAATATATCATCAATAAACACAATGACTGATGTATCCAACATATCATGGAATACCCGGTTCATAAGTTCCATAAAGGTTGCGGGTGCGTTAGTCAATCCAAAAGATATGACTAAAAATTCATAATGTCCATATCTTGTCCTGAATGCTGTTTTTGGAATATCACCGTCCTTAATCTTCAACTGATGGTATCCTGACCGAAGATCAATCTTGGAGAACACCTTGGCACCTTGTAACTGATCAAATAAGTCATCAATCCGAGGCAATGGGTATCGATTCTTGATTGTCAGCTTATTCAGTTCCCGATAGTCTATACATAGTCGAACACTACTGTCCTTCTTCTTTACAAACAATACCGGCGCTCCCCATGGCGATATGCTAGGTCTGATGTAACCCTTGTCCAACAATTCTTGTAACTGCACCTTCAATTCCTTCAGTTCAGTAGTACCACTTGATAGGGTGCTTTAGATACTGGTGCGACTCCGGGTATCAAATCTATAACAAACTCTATAGCTCGGTCGGGTGGTAGTCCTGGTAACTCTTCAGGAAATACATCTGGGAAGTCATGCACAACATCAATATCCTCCATTCGTGGGGCTTCCTTGGTGAGGTCGACCACTAAAACCAGATACCTAACTCCTCCTTTCTCAAGCCATTTTCTAGCCTTCAATGCAGAGAGGATGAGTTTCCATTTACGGGGTAGTTTGGTTCCCGTAAAACTGAACTCTGTTCCTTCCTTGTCTTTAAATGTCAGCTTCTTTTCTGCACATAATAGGTTGGCATAATTCCAAGCTAACCAGTCCATTCCCAAGATGACGTCAAAGTCTGCCATCTCAAGTTGAATCAAGGTTGCATGCAAAGTCTTCTCGTCAATAAGAACTGGACATGGTCCATTAACCCTTTTCTAATTCCATTTCTAGTCCCATTGGCGATCGTACAAGTAGTTTGTAGTCTAAAGATTTGAGGGGTAGATTAAGCTTCTTTCCAAATGACACAGATATAAAATAATGAGTAGCTCTAGAATCAAAGAGTTCCTAGCGGGTTTTCCATTAATAGGTGCGATACCTGTGATTTGTCGTACCTGTGATTTATTTTAATTTAGTCTACATGCTCACACAATGTAATCACAAAGTGAAAGGTTCAGGTCATACCTGCGACTACATTAGGCGATGCGGCAGTAGCCTCAGATGTAATTGCATATACCTTTCCTTGTTGTATCTGCTTCCTGGGCTTAGGACATTCCCTTGAATAGTGTCCTACTTGGTTGCAGTTAAAACATTTTTACTCTTTCATTGTTTTGCTTTTGTTGTGGTTGAGCTACTAGGATAGTCTTGGTTGCAACATTGAAACCTTGAGTACGGAAGGGTTTGAATGTCCTTGTATTCCCTCCGTTATAAGAATTTCCGTTTGGCCTCTTAATACCTCTATTTTGAGCAAAGTAGCTCTCCTTCTGGATCAACTCTATTACTCGAGCAATTTTTACTGCTTCATTGTAGACCTTCGTTTCCAATCCTATAACATGCTCACGGATGTTTCCCCTAAGTCCCATGACGAACCTTCAGGTCTTTGTATTTTCCTCTTGCATGCTAGCAGGTGTAAAGAAAAAAAGCTCTTCATAACGCTGTTGGTATGCATCCACAGTCATTTGCCCCTGATATAAACTCAGGAACTCTATCTCCATAAAATCTCTAAAACTTCTAGGAAAGTACTTCTCAAAGAATGGCTCTTTATATATACCCTAGGTCAATTGGGTGTGCTTGGTTAACAGATATGTCCTGGTAGACTTCCACCAATGGTGTGCATCGCCCTTTAGCATAAATGTGGAGCACAACACTTTCTCCTCTTCATTCACTGTCATCATCATAAAGTTTCTTTCCATTTCATCAACCCAGTGTGCTGGCCACAAAGGATCTACTGGCTTGCCATTAAATTCTTTGGGCTTCATCTTCAAAAAATGCTCGACCAGTCTAGAGTGGTCCAGCTGATACGAAGCATAGGCCCCATTCATAGGTGGTTGGTACTGATATCCACCCTGAGCTACTTCAAGGTTCTACACTTGAGCCTGCATGACTGGTGTTTGAGGTGCATGGGGTACCATGTCACTTCCCCCTGGTACTGTGCTTGCCTGTCCTGCTGGCATCAGTGTCGTATGTGCAATTGGAAAAACCATGCCTATGGCAGCTTGCATATTAGATTACACCTATTGTATTTGCTGCAGTTGTTGTGCTAAGTTGATTACCGCCGTAGCCAGATCTGTAGGTGGGAGTGGCAAGTTAGTAGGATTTGTCTGGCCATTAGCCACTAGCGGTGCCGTATTCAGATTCTTTTGTGCTTCTTGATTTACGTGGCTGTCTTCCTCCACTGGTGGTGGTGGTGGAATTGGGTTACATTCTCGTCTATTCCCTCTTCGCCCAGCCATTTCCAGTTCTGGTGGTAATAGTGTCTGAAAACAATCGTAGCCCATGTGAGGCAATCAATATAAATTATTCTCTTAAGTTAAAATCCAACTAATCAGTATAAATTTCGAAATTTTTAAATCATTCTGGCAAAAATACTGTATTTTCCATTGTAGGGTCGATGATAGGGTCGGTCCTTATGCGACCCCAGGGTATGCGACCCTGAGAATTGTTGTCAGCTTACCGGGATCCTAGGGTCAATGGTAGGTAGGTATACATCCGACCCTAGGTCTGACCCCTAGTTCTCTGTCAGATCACCGAGAGGCTAGGGTCGATGATAGGGTCGATCGTAGGGTCGTATGTCTTGGTCGAATTCTGCGACCCTACGGTCCAGAATCAGGTTTTTAATCCAGATTTTGGATTCATTTCCCATTCTTTCTCCTTCCTCCCAACTCAACTCGGTTTCCTGAGTTGATACAGTAGCGACCCCTGGTGTTTGGTGATCTTTTCTTCCATTTGTGACTTCCGCTCCGTCTCTTCATGTATACTCTCTACTATCTCGTATTTTTATTGTAATCTCCAGGTGGTGGGAGATCACAATGACACTGAGAGGGGTAGGGAGCTCAAGATCACGAGCTATGTCAAAGGAGTAGAGATTTCTTTTGACTGCTGGCAATTAGCGGATCTTTTGGGCATATCACATAACGGCCCTCTAGTGTACTATCCTCCCAGGGAGCCCCAGTTCTTTTCCTTGGAGATGCGGGCTGAGATAGACCGTCAGCTTATTAGAGAGGATCGCTGGGAGATGAAAGCGATCAACCTACATGCAGAGCCTCGGGTGTACTTTAAGATAATCCAACACAACTTGATACCCCAGAGTGGACATTACGAGAGGATCTCCCAGTTGACCCAATATTTACTTTATTGTATCTGCACTAGGCAGCCTATCTGTCTCCCTTATATTATTATGAGGACGATGATCTGTGCTATGCGGCCTGGTTAGATAGGCAACCTACCCTATGGACGTCTGATCACCACCCTGCTTACCCGCCTAGGTGTTGATTTAGTGGATGAGAGGATTCTGGATAAGACCTTCTCATTGGTTCTGGACTAGAAGGCCATCTGTAGGATGGGCATGCGGGATGCTCAGGTCAGTGATGATGAGAGGAATGCCCTGGTGCTTCCTCGTACTCGGGTAGAGGTGGTAGACACTGAGGTGGTAGCAGCAGCAGCAGGAGGAGCAGGGGTTCATGGGGGTGATGATGAGGATCGCATGTATATAGATGTAGACGCTATACCTCCTCCATTACCTCCACATTCTATTAGAGTTGGTCCATCTCGGGCTCCTTCACACATGGCTGGTCCTTCACGCCCACCCTCTGATGATATCATGGGGCTACTTCGTGAGATTAAAGAGGCCCAGTGGGCGTCGGATTAGTGGATGGTCGAGCTGGTAGCTAGTCTCCTGGTGACCCAAACTCAGGTGGCCTGGTTGACTAGAGTGTATGCTGAGGACTATGATAGAGATCGTGAGGTACCTCCTCCTCCAACACCTCCAGCTCCATGATGTATATATATATATATATTTTCTTTTCTTACTTCTTCGTACTACAGAGTAACTGTCCGGATTGTGGACTGTACTCTGATTTGGATATGTAAAAACATTGTTTTTGATTTGATGTATATAAAGCTTGTTTCTTCTTTTATATGTATATTATTCTCTTTCTTAATTTTGTCTCATACAACACAGGTGATTATAGTGTGTTCTTATTACAACTTTTAAATTTAATCCTAACTCAGTTCACGAACTTTTGTGAAAGTATACTGGTTTAACAAACAGGGCCTGAGAGCTCTGATACCAAGTTGTCACACCCCAATTCTGTACTATTCAGAATGGTGTGATGAACCGCCAATAAACCAACGGTTCAACCAGGATCTCGAATAGGTTGTATTCGTTTTCTTAAACCATACACATACACAACAATAATCAGAGTAAATACATAATTACGAAAGTCTTTAATATTAAATGAACTGAGAGTCTAAAGATGATAACATAAATAAATTATTCAATTATCTTCAAAATACTAAGACATAAATAAAATATTTAATTAATTACATCGTCTGTATAATTTGAATAAAACCTAATAAAAGAATGCAAGAGTTGCACTCGCATGACGAATCATGCGATTCCATCAAAACTTCAGCATCCATTGTCGTCGCATGTCCATACATCGGAGCATTCATATAATCTTCAACCATGGAACCTGCATCATCAACTAAAAGCATTCGACGTCGAAAGGGTGAGCACACATCACGGCTCCGTGAGCAAACAAAACAATGCAACAAACATATGCATGCATTCAATTCATATCTTTGGTCTGGTTTATAAGTTTGCAATGTGCAATAGAATGGTTTGGAGGCCGCCGCACCTCTATACACGAGTGTGTGAAACCGCCCAATGGATCAAACACCATTGCTGCCCCCACATGCACCCACCATGGAATAGAGATAGAGCTAAAGTGCCCGAATCAAACAGCGCATGACACTTCCCCTGATGCCCTACCCATACTAATACGTAAGCCCCTATTGGCAAGGGCTTGCAAACTGGGCTCGCAACTAACCAATCCTAATGTCAAACAATGTATCCAATGCCTCACCCTAGCATCCCTCAATACATCCATAGAGATAGAGCTAGGGTCTGGAGACCAGGCTGAACCACAATGTCACGTCCCCCCTCTGATGCCCTACGATGTATTAGTTCTGCTAAGGTAATGGCGATACGACGATGTTAGTGGATGAGGCTTGACTAGAGATAGAGCTAGAGTTTGGTGACCTGGCTGAACCACAATGTCACCTCCTCCCCCTGATGTCCCACTTCCATCAAGTACACTAACCACACACATACATTCACATGCCTATTCCTAGCATCATCATCATCATCATGTTATAATAAACAAAATTAAATATGCATGAACAATAATAACAGGAATAGTAGATGACATGTGATATGCACATTACACATAGAATCATACATGGCGTTGGACTCAATAAAAGAAAATAGTTTATTATTAGCCAATTAGTTTAGGTCTTGTTCCCTCACCCTTGATTGAGTGTAGATCATTTTTCAATTTTAAGAATCACTTTTATATTACTAGGAGAACCTAAGAAATCGATAGATTCTAATTAGAATTAATTCCAACAATTTAAGCTTGCTGTATAGCTAGGGTCGTAGGTTTGGTCGTAGGGAGGGTAGCAGTTATCTGAGACCCAAGGGTGTAGGGTCGATCATAGGGTTGGTTACCCATCGACCCTATGTGCGACCACAGCCTCTGTGAGGACAAAGATGGAAATCTTTAGAAGTCGCCACCTAGATTTAGGTCTAGGACCTTAGAAATGTGAAATCTCACCCCAAGGTAAGACTTCGATTGACTCATGACCCTTAGATTGGATTTCTGGTCCATCAGAGATTGGGTAAGCATCAGGTTACGGTTATGGGAAGGGGTTAGACACCCAAACCGCCCGATCGAAATCGGTTTCCTATACCTTTCCTATGCTAGACTCTATTTGTTAAACCAAACCAAACCAAGTGGTTTGATATCATTGAACCGAATCTGTATCCATCAGATTGCCTACGTATCACGGAATTATTCCAAAAATCAAGTTCACCATCGTAGTTCAGGTGTGATTAAAGTTTATGGCTGTGATTTATGCTTGTGCATGATTAAGTTTATTGTTCAAGTTGAAATTTATGCTTGAAAGGCTGAGAAAACCCTATGGGTTAGGATCTGGATAGTCCATGTGGACTGATAGATAGTCCTAGTGGATTTAAGGATAACCCTATTTGGGTTGAAATATGGATAACCCATTCTGGGTTGGAATGTGGATAACCCTATGTGGGTCAAAATGTGAATAAATATCCTAGTGGATCTATGGATAGTCCAAGTGGACTAAGATTTGGATAACCCTTTTTGGGTTGGAATATGGATAGATATCCTAGTGGATCTATGGATAGTCTGAGTGGACTAAGGTGTGGATAAATATCCTAGTGGATCTATGGATAGTCCGAGTGGACTAAGGTGTGGATCCGAATTTGGGATTCTCCCAAATGGCCTACGTATCCTAGGGTTTGCCCTAGGAATCAGAATCCACGTAGTTCGAAAAAAATTAAAATTACCAAGTGGTTTGATATCATTGAACCGAATCTGTATCCATCAGATTGTCTACGTATTACGGAATTATTCCAAAAATCAGGTTCACCATCGTAGTTCAGGTGTGATTAAAGTTTATGGATGTGATTTATGCTTGTGCATGATTAAGTTCATTGTTCAAGTTGAAGTTTATGCTTGAAAGGTTGAGAAAACCCTATGGGTTAGGATCTGGATAGTCCAAGTGGACTGATAGATAGTCCTAGTGGATCTAAGAATAACCCTATTTGGGTTGAAATGTGGATAACCCTATCTGGGTTGAAATATAGATAACCCTATGTGGGTTAAAATGTGGATAAATATCCTAGTGGATCTATGGATAGTCCGAGTGGACTAAGGTGTGGATAACCCTATTTGGGTTAAAATATGGGGATATCCTAGTGGCTCTATGGATAGTCCGAGTGGACTAAATTGTGGATCCGAATTTGGGTTTCTCCCAAATGGCCTACGTATCCTAGGGTTTGACCTAGGAATCAGAATCTGCGTAGTTCGGGTTGGATAACCCATTTTAGGTTAATGATTGAAAACCTATTCTAGGTTTAGGGTTGAGAACCTATTCAAGGTTTAGGGTTTACCGATGGGCAAAATCATCCTAAATTACCCTTTTCATCCTGAATTCTAATTTTGGAAGGTTTGGCAAAGCATTTTTTTTTCTTTATTAAGGCTTTTATTATTCCCATTATGCCCTTCCCAAGAATGTGGGTGCCTAAATGCACGTCCCCACACCTAATATGTTTGCTAGGTGTATAGATATGGCAGTTCGACTAGGGTGTTGTATAAATTAAATTATTGCCCAAAATAGAATATTCTATCTAAATATGGCATATAAAATATTTATGGCAAGAAATTCACATGTAGTAAGATTGTTTAAAATCTCTCAAATATGACATGTATTGCAAATAAGGCAAGAGCCTAATATGGTAAGATCTAATATGGCAAGATCTAATATGGCAAGATCTAAGCATGGCAAGATCTAATATGGCAAGATCTAATATGCAAGATCTAATATGCATCTATATATCAATATGGTAAGTACCAATCATAGAATGCATATATGACATGAATTTTTTAAAAAAAGGAAAGATCTTATATGCTATTTTCTAAGCATAGTAAGACTTAAAAAAAATTAAGATTTTGCTAAAATATGGTAAAAATTTATCTATTCTACCAAAAATAGCAATACATGGAATGTGGCAAACATGGTATGCACAATCCAAACAAAGCATATGAATGCTCCAAATATAGCCATTTATCCAAATATGGCAGAATTCATTTAAACAATCATTGATGTTATAATGAATGAGACATCAATGAAACATTTTTTGAAAAGTGCAAAATTATCAAAACAAATATATGTTCAATGTTCTTTGAAAAATTGTAATTTTTATGAAGAAATTTGGAAAGATTAATGACTCAAAACTGTGAAAATTGTGACACAAGGTTCTAGATAATGGACAAAACTATGAACTGTATTCAGATTTGTCACATTATATAAGAATGACCATAAGTAGGTCTTTCAAAACTCAAATCAAGCTCAACCTTTTTTCATAGAAAGATGACTTAATATATTATATTTCATATGGAGGATTTGAATCCCAACAGAAAGAAAAAACAGGTCAAAGATATGCCCTCAGACAGACCATGTGCACTGGTCAAATCTGTTCCAGATTTTTGACCAGTTGCACCATAAATTCCAAATAAAATTATATTCTTAATGAAAATTAAATACAGACATATTTCTATGTACATAACTGTCTGATCTAAAATTTCATTAAGAAAAACAAGTTAAAACAGTATATTTTCTTTGTGAAAAATGACTCTTTTCAATCATGCAAATCAGTACATCATGACAGATTTAAAATCAGAGCACTATGCACTTAAAAATTGATATCAATTCAAAAAAAAAATGGAAAAAATATGAAGCTAGTGTCATTTTTTAGGAGACATTCATGTCTAAAAATTTCATGTCAAGTGGATTTTCTGATTATGGCCATAAGGCCTTTGTCTAGAGACTTTCTGATGGAGGATTGCATTACATCCGAGAAAAATAGCAATGTCAAAGACAAATTTTTTGATATATTTTCCCAATTCCAAATGGAACGAAATTTTTAGGGTAGTCTTATAACATATCAGAGAGACTCCCATAAAATTTTGGGCTTCAAAATCTTAGAAAAAATACATATGATGTACGTCCTAAGTTTGAACCCTAAATCTGGAATTTTCAGATCAGAAAACCACTTTATGAAATTTGCAAAAAAATCCAAAAATTCATCATTGAATAGCTTAGACAAATTATAATTCATGAAAAATGTTAGACATAGGCATCCTAACATTAACAAGCATGTAATAGAGCATTCATGATTGAGATTTCATGAAAATTAGCCTTTTTCAAGCAAAATTGGCATTCGAGCATTATAACGACCTCTAAATTTGTTTAGAGTACTAACCTTGGGCTCAAATCGAGCGAAACCATTGATGAAGGGTGATTGGAGATTGTATCAACCCCCTTTGAATGTGAATCCTCCTTCTCCTCTCTTCTGCTTCTTTCTCTCTTCTCTTTCTCTCTTTTCTTCTTCTCTTTTCTTTCTTTTCTCTTTTCTCTCTCTTTCTTTCTTCCTCTCTCACGTTTTCTCTCTCTCACTCACGATTTTCTCTCCCTCACCCACGTTCTCCTCTCTCTATGGTCTCCAAAAAGTGACCCTCCTCTCTCTTCTCTTGCCTATTTATAATTTTTCTCTCCTTTTCTAGAAGATCTTTCTTTCCTTTCTTCTTTTTTCTAGAAAATCTTTTTTTTTCCATTTTTTCTTCTTTCCTTTCTTTTCTTCCTTTGCACGTTTTTTCTTCTTCCTTTCTTTCCTTTTTCTCCTTCTTCTTCTAGAAAACCCCTTCTCTCTTTCCTTTCTCTCATTCCTTCTTCTAGAAAAATCCTTCTCTCTTTCCTTTCTTTCTTCTTTCCTTTTCTTCTTCCTTCTTTTCCTTCCTTTTTTCTTTCTCCCATTCTCTTTCCTATGGCCTCTCTTTTCTCTCTCTTTCCACGGCCTCACTTTCCTCTCTCTTTCCTAATACATATATATATATATATATATATATATATATATATATATATATATATATATATATATATATATATATATATATATATATATATATATATATATATATATATATATATATATATATATATATATATATATATATATATATATATATATATATATATATATATATATATATATATATATATATATATATATATATATATATATATATATATATATATATATATATATATATATATATATATATATATATATATATATATATATATATATATGTATTATATACAATAATATATTATACATTATACATATATAAAAGAAATACATGCATATGGACTGACATAACTTGGTCTGGATTGGTCTGAGCTGGGCCGAGCTAAGTTAGACTAAGCTGGATTAAGCTGGTTTGGACTAAGGTTGACATTTCATAGTCCATTTCTGTCGCCCTTCCATATGGAATTTTCTGATAGCATCTGTTCCAAATTTTCTAAGTTCACTTTGTAGAACATTAAAAATAAGGAATATTGAAGCTTGAATCATCTCATTTGGAAATGAAATAGCCAACTTATGAATTTTTGAAGATTAAATAACCATTTCCATGTGTAATCTTGCATGGGACCCACTGGTGACTTCTACCTGGGATTTTTTACGTCCACTTTGAAGAGGACTAAAAATAAGGAATATTGGCCTTTGAATCATCTGATTCCGATATCAGATGACCAAGATATGATGTCTTGAAGTTTGAATGATAATGCATGCATGATACGATAATTACGTAAATGCCCTTGTATTTTCAAACTACGATATCTTCCTTGTTTGACGTCAGAATTTGATGATTTCGGTCTCATTTCGAAGATAATTTCACGACCTATTCATCTAAGTAGGTAATAGCCTATGACCCTACTGAGGGGTTCATTAGAGAATCACCAACCTTTGGGTTAAAGGTCGGAAACCTACCATATTGGTTCACTTATGCAGAGGGTGGCAAAAATGGGGTGCTTACAGATGCCCCTCTTTAGCCGAGATTGTTACCAATTGAAGGCTGAAGATAAAAGAACCACATTTTTGGGATATGAGTGAGATTGTTTATTGGGCTGCACTTAGGGTAATTCATCCTAAACTGCCTACGTATTCTAAGGGTGTCCTAGAAATCAAGCCCAGAACGTAGTTCGACTGGCAAGAAGGTTTGCTCTTCTTGGAGAATTGATGAATGTTCTTCTTGTATGAAGCTAGGCTGTGAATACAAGGCTCATTTGTAGGCTGGGAACCTCTTCTTGCTGAGGTGGAACTCATGATGCAAGGTACGTGCGGGCTTGGACCCGGCTTGATCCATTTGTAGGCTGATAAACCTCTTCTTGTACGAAGCTAGGCTGTGAATACAAGGCTCATTTGTAGACTGGGAACCTCTTCTTGCTGAGGTGACTCATGATGCAAGGTATGTGCGGGCTTGGACCCAGCTTGATCCATTTGTAGGCTGGGAACCTCTTCTTGCTGAGGTGACTCATGATGCAAGGTATGTACGGGCTTGGACCCGGCTTGATCCATTTGTAGGCTGATGAACCTCTTCTTGTATGGAGCTAGGCTGTGAATACAAGGCTCATTTGTAGGCTGGGAACCTCTTCTTGCTGAGGTGACTCATGATGCAAGGTATGTGCGGGCTTGGACCCGGCTTGATTCATTTGTAGGCTGATAAACCTCTTCTTGTACGGAGCTAGGCTGTGAATACAAGGCTCATTTGTAGGCTGGGAACCTCTTCTTGCTGAGGTGACTCATGATGCAAGGTATGTGCGGGCTTGAACCCAGCTTGATCCATTTATAGGCTGATAAACCTCTTCTTGTATGAAGTCAGGCTGTGAATACAAGGTTGATTGCATGAGCTTGGGCTCGGCTTTGATTTGTCTGGATGGAAGACTTGATGTCTTTTCTTTGATTGAACTGAGGCTCTATTGATTGAAATTCTGAGATTGATTTTCTGAATAAGCTAGGGCTCTGCATTTGATTCACTTATCGGCTTGATCTTTGAATGAGCTAGGGCTCTACATTTGCTTCACTAATAGGCTGAGATTGACTTGATCTTTGAATGAGCTAGGGCTCTGGATTCACTTATAGGCTGAGATTGACTTGATCTTTGAATGAGCTAGGGCTCTACATTTGATTCTGAAATGAGTAAGAACTCAGAAGGTCACTTATAGGGTGATACTGAATGACTCGTCTTGGCAGTTCCTACCAGCTTTGGACCTTCGGGATTGAAAATAGGAATATCCTTCTTGGAAGCTCTATGGCTATGAACCTTTAGGATGCTTGAAAGTTACCCATACAGGAAGGCTTTGTTGACTTTAAACCGTTAGGGTTGGAATCTGACCCATCTTGGAAGTCTCTTGACTTTGAACCTATAGAGTACTGGACATATTTGAAATGATGGTGAATTCCTTGGCAGTTTTTCAAGTTTTTTGCTCCTGCTTTATTGGTGAAGGCACAAAACATGACACCAATGGAAATGGTGTCATGGACTTCACTGGCATGATACCTAGATTTGAAATTTACCATTTATGACCTGGTACTGAAAGTTTGACACAATTTCAGCATGGTAGTGATGACTTGGTTGCTCCCTTGGAAAGGTTCCAAGTAATTTGAAAATGATGATTTTCTTCAGCCAACATTGGTGTTGTTGGATTTTGGATTGAAAGAAACTCTAGCGAGGATTTTGGACAAGAATGAGGGGAGCTTGACAGTCTATAACCAAAGTGATTTATTGATTGACCTTGGTGTTAAACTGTCGAGGGACATCTGGTCAACTAAGTTCTTTGACTGTGCACTATGGTAGACCAAATTGATAGAACAGCCAAGCGGCGATGAAATGTGACATGGGTTTGGCCCTTGATCTAGGCTCATGAAAAGCTCAGGGCTTTGCAACATTGTTGTGCCAATTTTGAAAGATGAATGAGCCATGGCCCCAAAGTAGGCATGAAGAGCAAAGGATTCAAAATGTTCCTTCAGAGAATTTGGTGATCAAATCCTAACAGGTGAGCGACCACATTGGATTTTCTTCATCAACATGATTGGGAGAACTGAGAAATTGGCAAAAACCAACTTGGACGGACCTACTTCTGTTGACTAGGAAAGTAGTGACTTCAGACTAGACAATGGATCCTTATGATCAAGTTCAATTCCTCTACATACGGTATATCTATGCCCCAGTGTCTGCATGTTGTGACAGACCGCTACTATAGAAGGAAACGAGCAACCTAACAAAGTTGGAACTAGGTTGAATCTGGATTGCATCAAGAATTTGACCGTGCTTCCAAGGTCAAGGGAAGATTGACAAATTGATTGCAGAAAATGATTTCTTAGATAAACCCTTCTTGAATCTTGGAAAATGAGGGAGCTGATGATTTGATGAATTTGGCTACATCCGTAACCAGGCCATGAGAATTTGCTCTCTCCCTAACATGACCAAAGGATTTGAAGATAGAATTCTGTTGAAAGGCAATGCTTTGGAGCCCAAAAGGTGATGGTTTGTTCAACTCCTCCGAGTATGATTCACTGGAGAGCAAGAGGGGTTCCTTTCCTTATGGAGGGTAGACTGGTATGACACTTGTCTACATGAACCACTGAATTTTTCTATGAATGGCCAATGAGGGCAATGCTTTAGGGTTGCATCAGGTCGCCTATCCCCACTGAGGTATTATGGGTTACCCATTGAGGTTTCTCGGGTTGCCTTTCCCTTGTTGAGGTTTCTTTTCTTCCCTTTATTTTTTTTTCTTTTTGCAAAACCCATCTTGGGTTGAATAAAGAGTCTTGATATGGTGAGGATATTGCCAAAACTATGGTCTTATCCAATGGTCTGAAACCCTTAGGGGAAATCCGAATGGCACGACTTTCATGACAAATGGGTAGCCTTGCCCCAATGTTTAAGTTAACACCTACACGCATTGATAGGCGGGCAGCTATTTGAATCATCACTAAAAGCAATCTTAGGGAAATGCAGTCCCAACACCAAATTTAAAAATGGTACCGAATTATGTTTTCCTTTCTTGGAGATGTTTAGATGGAACACGTGTCTCAACAAGCTACATCGAGATGCCGAATCAGTCACGATCATATCTGGGCCTGAAACCTTTAAGTTTGTTGACAAGTATTGATGTTGAATGTCCAAGAGGACTAATGTGAAACTGTCCACATGGGTCTACCATTGGGAGAGTGTTTGGTTGTTTATGTAGAATGGGTTTATCTTACCGAGAAGATCCCATTTTATTGGCTTGAGAAATGAAGGGCTTATAGGAACTTTGGGAAGCCGTCGGATGTAATGAACGACAGATGAGAGTTCCAGCCAGATTCATGAATTGGTACATAAGATGATGACATGATCATGAGATACAATGCCATAAAAATTGATAGTCAAAAGAAGGGCTTGTGATAGAGACTCCTTGGAAGGCCGTCAGATTGATAGACGGGAGAGAGAGTCTAATGCCGATGAGAAATCTTTTTTTGTTGATGAAGAAGTGATGAGATTGTCTCCTGTAAAGGCGGGATGTAATTGGCCAAAATCAAAAGTCCGGTCCAACATGCTGTGAATCTCGAAGAACGATCGCACTTGCTTTCAGGCTTTAGTTGGAACTATCATCTTCTTGAAGTGAGAGGGATAATTGGCTTACTGTCGAGCTCCAATTCCATTCAACATCTTGCTATTTTCTTTTCTTCTCTTTTTTTTTTTTTTTTTTTTCTTTTTGGATGTGAAGGCCACATAATGCAGTGCTTCGCTTGATCGCAAAATTGAATCCTGACTTTCAATATTGGATTTGAATCTTCTTCTTCCAAATATTTCCAATTAGATAGAACGTCTTTGCCCCAACTAGCACTCTGATCTTCTGTAAACTTTATGAGCATTTGTGACTACTCATATAGTATCTGATTTTATCTGAACGGTGAATCCGTATGCTGTCCTCTAGAAGTTACTCATCACCTTCTGTCTGATGTGACTACCTCCCTTTATTGATGTAGGTAAAACATAGGCTTGAATATTTTTTTTTGAGTATCCCAATGACCTCATTCTTTGATTTTGAGATTGATCATTCATCATGTATCTCTTGCTTGCAGATGATGTACTTTGTAAGAACTTTGAAATTTCTATCCTTTTGGTGGCACATCTGTCCTCTACTCATTTGTACTGATTGGCTGACCTATTGATCTAATGCTTTCCTTGGAATCTTTTCACAGGTAGAACAAATGGCAGCTTCTCCAATACATGTTTCTTGAGACTACTCTTGTGTCTCCCGATTGATCATTTAAACCTTTCCCAGACGGGTTGGACCTTTCTTTCTCAAGAGGCCAGGTGGCGTAGAAGTTCGGAGAACGGCTCATCGTTTCAATCATCTTCGAGTCGAATTGACTGCGCGCACGTAGAATAGGAAGATGTATGAAACTGGGAGGAAATGTATGGAAGAGACAAGGCACAGAGTTTGAAATCCCAAACGGGTGATTTTTTTTTTACTTACAGGGAAGATTGGACTAGACTTGTCAACAAGCATATTGATCTTGGACCCAGACATGGATGACCTATCAAATACCGATAATAGAAAGTTGAAACAACTAGTTCGTCCAAGCGGCTCTAGTTAGGCATAACGCCTTCAACGACCACCTTCAGTCTTTGCGAGAATAAGTCTTCCTTCAGATCTCTAATAGCAGGACTCATCATGCCCCTCTATTAATAGGTGCAAGATACCTACCTTTTCCATCTTTTTTTTTCAGTTTGGGATCCATTCAAAACCGGACTATTGCTTTTTAAGCTCAAGGTTACTCAGGTTCATGCCCCAGTTTGGGGTTTGATGGATTCATCAATGGACCACTTCTAGTTGAGTTCAAAATCATTCTAGCTTATGCCCCAGCTTATGGAGCAAGGGGTATCGCCATTGCACTACACCATTTTGAATCCATGAATGGACTAATTTATGCCTTGACTTGGGGGGTTCAATGGATTTCTTTGTTAGACCACTCTCAATTTGGGTCTAAGGTCAATTTGGTCCATGCCCCAGTTTAGGGCATAATGGCTTTCCTTATTAGACTGCATTCAATTTGGGTCCAAGGTCAATCTGGTTCATGCCCTAGTTTATGGGTTAAGGGTTTCATCATTGGACCATTGGACCATTCTAGTTCTTATCCTAGCTTGGGGAACATTAGATCTCATCTTTGGTCTACCCTACTGCTTGGAAAAATTCCATTCCTCTCTTTGAATAATAAGAAATATGAGGGCAACTTTTTGGATTCTAGCAATTCTCTGGCCAATGGGACAGAAATGCCCAAGATGGGATAGCACTATCATAGCTAAAGGTTCATGATTTCCTGATGACTCTAGAATTTGGAATTGGTCTTTATTGACAAGCAATGGGGAATGCTCCTCGTTCACCATTCCTGACGAGCTATCCTAACTTGTGGCACTGGGCTATGATAGACATGGATCGGGCTCTAATTGATAGAGCCAGAGATTGATTTTGAATCGATCTCCGATTGATAGAGACAAGATTGACTTTGAATTGGTCTCTGATTGATAGAGATCAAGATTGACTTTGAATTGGTCTCTGATTGATAGAGAACAAGATTGACTCTGAATTGGTCTCTAATTGATAGAGATCAAGATTGACTCTGAATTGGTCTCTGATTGATAGAGATCAAGATTGACTTTGAATTGGTCTCCGATTGATAGAGACAAAGATTGCTTGAGTTAGGCTCCGATTGATAGAGGCCAAGGACCACAATCATGGATTGGACTCTAATTGCTAGAGATGATGGATTGGTTGAGTTGAAATGACTAAAATTCACTTTGTTTCCTTCATGAAATGGAACATGGACCAGAGATAATGGTTGAACAGGCCTAGAGGCTAACTCATGCTCACATTGAGTTCATATAAATGGAACCTTTCTTAGTTCCAACATAAATCGAATCCAGAACTGGAGTTGACTGTTGGACAAGCCTAGGGGCTAATAAAATTCAAATGAATGGTACTCTTCTTAGTTCCAACATGAATCAGAACTTGAACCATAGTTGATCGTTGGATAAGCCTAGTGGCTAAATGAATTCAGATGAATGGGACTCTTCTTAATTCCAACATAAATCAGATTCTGAACCAAAGTTGATGGTTGGACAGGCCTAGTGGCTAATTGAATTCAAATGAATGGAACTTTCCCTAGTTCCGACATGAATCAGAACTCTAACCAAAGTTTGTGGTTGGATAAGCCTAGTGGCTAATTGAATTTAGATGAATGGAACTTTTCCTAGTTCAGACATGAACCGGAACCCTAACCAAAATTGATGGTTGGATAAGCCTAGTGCCTAATTGAATTCAAATGAATGGAACTTTTTCTAATTCTGACATGAACCGGAACCTTAACCAAAGTTGATGGTTGGACAGGCCTGGTGGCTAATGAATTCAGATGAATGGAACTCTTCTTAGTTCCAACATGAATTAAAACCCCTAACCAAAGTTGATGGCTGGATAAGCCTAGTGGCTAATTGAATTCAGATGAATGAAACTTTTCCTAGTTCCGACATGAACCGGAACCTAAACAGGAGGTGAAGGGTGAGAAAACCTAGGGGCCAAATGCCTCCTCCATTTTAACATGATCTGGGAGTGATAATTGAACCTGCCTAGGGGTTAAACCTTTCTTCAGTTCTGAGATGAACCAGAAATGGTGGTTGAATTTGCGACTGAATATTTCTTTGATTCTGAGATGAACTGGATGTAATTGAATCTGCCTATGGGCTGAATCATTCTTTAATTCTGGATGAACCGAAATGATGATTGGACCTGCCTAGGGGCTGAAACTTTCTTTAGTTCTGAGTTGAACCAGAAATGGTGGTTGAATCTGGGGCTGAATATTTCTTTGATTCTGAGATGAATTGGATGTGATTGAATCTATCTAGGGGCTGAATCTTTCCTTAATTCTGGATGAATCGAAATGATGATTGGACCTGCCTAGGGACTGAAACTTTCCTTAATCATAAGGTGCATAGGGAACAATGATTGGATTTGCCTAGGGGCTGAATCTTTCCTTAATTCAGAGGTGAATGGAGAATGGTGATTTGATTTGCCTAGGGACTAAATCTTTCCTTAATTCTGAGATGAATTGAGAATAGTTATTGGATTTTCCTAGGGGCTGAATCATTCCTTAATTCAGAGATGAATCGAAAACTATGATTGGATTTGCCTAGGGGCTGAATCTTTCCTTAATTCAAAGGTGAATAGGGAACAATAATTGGATTTACCTAGGGGCTGAATCTTTCCTTAATTCAGAGATGAATTGAGAACAGTGATTGGATTTGCCTAGGGGCTGAATCTTTCCTTAATTCAGAGGTGAATCAAGAACTATGATTGGATTTGCCTAGGGGCTGAATCTTTCCTTAATTCAGAGATGAATCGGGAACTATGATTGGATTTGCCTAGGGGCTGGATCTTTCCTTAATTCAAAGGTACATTGAGAACTATGATTGGATTTGCCTAGGGACTGAATCTTTCCTTCTTTCTTACAAAATTTGATGTTCAATCAAGATCTAGATTCATGACTTCCATTGATTCATTTAGAAAGATAATATGGATGGATCTCAAGGTGGGAGATCAATACAATTTCTTAGTTGTAGGGACCTCTCACCCTAAAAGGGTGGATATGTTTGTAGTTTGATTTTCTTTTCCAAAGGCATTGAAATCTAATGGGGAAATATCAAGATTCTAAACATCTAAAGGAGTAGAAGAAGTCACATGCACAATCAAGGATGACTCAACCAAACAAGAGTTAGCTCCCTCATAAGGGCGATTGGCTAAACATTATCCCAGTCAATTTAATTGAATTTGATTAAGCCATGTGTTCAGTCTTTGGACCTCATGATTCCAAAATGGATAATCAGTGGTACCAAGGTCTGGTCAATTGGATTACCGAATTCGATGAAATTGAAATGGATATATTAATCCATCATCCTTATTAGGGATGATTAGCAAAAGCGGTTCATAGATGAACAAACTAGTAAATTTCTTCTTGACCATGGTATCTATGTCTTGACAGGGATTTTCTATTCGTTTTTTTGAAATCGACGTGTTAACAATGAGTGATTCGACACATCGAGCTTACTTAATGGAGGGTGTATAGTGACCATCTACTATGATGTAGAACAGGTGTATACACACCTCATACTCCCAATGGGTGAGAGTTCAAGATGTTCATCGTGTAGATTCTAACATGTTGACCAATCGAGGACAAAAATGGGCAGAACTTCGACGTCTCGAACATGGATGTCATGGTTAAGCACACTTTACTGGGTCGGTTCAGGGATGAACCAAAAATAACAAACATTGGGCTACAATCTGGGTTAGGACAGAAAAGGCCACCTTGACAAGGATGGGGTAACCTATCATCGAATGCTCGATGAATAATGGACCCCCAATCCCTTTATATACTATGTTGTAAGGATCCAAGCGACGTGGAGTAGCATAACGCATTTCCAGGCGGACCCAAGAAACCCTCGTTAGAGGCTGCTCGTCAGTCGTGGTCTCACAAAGTATATGCCAAGGCTGTGTGTTTCGCCTAGCGGGCTGCCCCATATGCATGGGACCCTGTTCGGCTACTCGCACGAATGTGTGACAGAACCCATTCCCCCAAAGCAATAATATACAAGCATAAATATAGTATCCTAAAATCTAGCATCCAATTCACACAAGGAAAATTTTCATTTAAGAGTTTAACATTTATATCCCCAGTGGAGTCTTCACTGTGAGGACAAAGATGGAAATCTTTTGAAGTCGCCACCTAGATTTAGGTCTAGGACCTTAGAAATGTGAAATCTCACCCCAAGGTAAGACTTCGATTTACTCATGACCCTTAGATTGGATTTCTCGTCTATCAGAGATTGGGTAAGCGTCAGGTTACGGTTATGGGAAGGGGTTAGGCACCCAAACCGCCCGATCGAAATCGGTCTCCTATACCTTTCCTATGCTAGACTCTATTTGTTAAACCAAACCAAACCAAGTGGTTTGATATCATTGAACCGAATCTATATCCATCAGATTGCCTACGTATCACGGATTTATTCCAAAAATCAGGTTCACCATCGTAGTTCAGGTGTGATTAAACTTTATGGCTGTGATTTATGCTTGTGCATGATTAAGTTCATTGTTCAACTTGAAGTTTATGCTTGAAAGGTTGAGAAATCCTATGGGTTAGGATCTAGATAGTCCATGTGGACTGATAGATAGTCCTAGTGAATCTAAGAATAACCCTATTTGGGTTGGAATGTGGATAACCCTATCTGGGTTGAAATGTGGATAACCCTATGTGGGTTGAAATGTGGATAAATATCCTAGTGGATCTATGGATAGTCCAAGTGGACTAAGATGTGGATCCGAATTTGGGTTTCTCCCAAATAGCCTACGTATCCTAGGGTTTGACCTAGGAATCAGAATCCGCATGGTTCGCAATGGATAACCCTATTTGGGTCAAAATGTGGGTAAGTATCCTAGTGGATCTATAGATAGTCCGAGTGGACTAAGGTTTGGATAACCCCTTTTGGGTTGGAATATGGATAGATATCCTAGTGGATCTATGGATAGTCCGAGTGGTCTAAGGTGTGAATAAATATATCCTAGTGGATCTATGGATAGTCCGAGTGGACTAAATTATGGATCCAAATTTGGGTTTCTCCCAAATGGCCAACGTATCCTAGGGTTTGACCTAGGAATCAGAATCCACGTAGTTCGGGACTCTAGGTTGAAATGGTTGAGTATCCTAGTGGATCTATGGATAGTCCGAGTGGACTAAGGTATGGATCCAAATTTGGATTTCTCCCAAATAGCCTACGTATCCTAGGCTTTGCCCTAGAAATCAGAATCCACGTAGTTCGAAATGGATAACCCTAATTGGGTCAAAACGTGGGTAAGTATCCTAGTGGATCTATGGGTAGTCCGAGTGGACTAAGGTTTGGATAACCCTTTTTGGGTTGGAATATGGATAGATATCCTAGTAGATCTATGGATAGTCTGAGTGGACTAAGGTGTGGATAACTCTATTTGGGATAAAATATGAGAATATCCTAGTGGATCTATGGATAGTCCGAGTGGACTAAATTGTGGATCCGAATTTGGGTTTCTCCCAAATAGCATACGTATCCTAGGGTTTGACCTAGGAATTAGAATCCGCATAGTTCGGGATATAACCTGTTCTAGGTTAGAAAGTGAGAACCTGTTCTAGGTTTGGGATTGAGAACCTATTATAGGTTAGGGTTTAGAACCTATTCTAGGTTTAGGATTTACCGAGGGGTAAAATCATCCTAAATTACCCTTTTCATCCTGAATTCTAATTTTGAAAGGTTTGGCAAAGCATTTTTTCTTTTTTTATTAAGGTTTTTTATTATTTCCATTATGCCCTTCCAAGAATGTGGGTGCCTAAATGCACGTCCTCACACCTAGATTGTCTTCTAGATGTCTACAGATATGACAGTTCGACTAGGGTGTTGCATAAATTAAATTATTACCCAAAATAGAATATTTTATCTAAATATGGCATAT
>JAMYWD010000818.1:0-25000 GCA_028583415.1 Protea cynaroides | reverse complement strand
ACAAGATGATTATCATATATGTAAGCTAAATGAGGAGGGTATAACTCCAGTCGTAACCGACATGAATGCAATGAAAGAAATAAGAAAATTGAGTTCAAGAGCTAAGCTCTATCAAACAACCATTAACAATCTTTTATTTTATTTTATTTATTTTATTTCATTTTATTTTTTTTTTTGGCTTGAGATGAGCAAATAGATATATAAAATAGAAACAAGAAATACAAAGTAGCAAAAGGTAAAATCGAAACTAAAATCCTACCCCCGCTTTGGTAGTGCAATGATCGGCAAGGAGGAAATCAATTACATAGAGTGTACTAAATAAAATGAAATCTAGGATGCTCAGAAGCATCCCAACTAATATCTCTAAATAGAGATTTAGGAGCCAAAGTCCAATAATTTGAAATCATATTCCTAGCTGCAAAACGAGCTAGTCCATCAGCAACCTAATTAATCTCTCTGAAACTATGACTAGTCCTCCATTGAATGTTATGAAAATATTGAGACACTCTTCCAATCCTGATAAAAAGACCAAGGTATATTATCCTTGAGTAAGCCTTCGACTACTGAACTTGAATCGAACTCAATCCAAAGTTTGGAACAGCCTACATCTTGAGCTTGACGAATGCCAAGTATCAAAACTGAAAATTCTGATAACAACCATTAACAATCAACCCATACCTAAGAAGAAGAAAAACATATAAATAAAAACCCCTCTCCAACTTCAAAAATTAAAAGAAAAAACTGTCCAAACATAACTACATTTGGCTTTATACCGTAAGAGGCTCTAATGTTTCCGTTGTCTAATATAATTGTTGTTAGGGAGATAAAGTATTCCTCCAATAAGAAATTGACAACCGACAAAAACCACGTCATCAGCCGAGGTCGGCCGCTAACTTCCGTGTTATATGGGCCACTAAGGAAGCCCCGCCAATTCCATGTCCTAATTTCACAGAGCTCGGAATCCTCTGATGTTTTAAATAGTTGACATCCAGTCCTCCATCAAGTCAGCCATCTCGAGACATTTGGATTCGACTTCCAGACCTCATCCCGGTAGAAGTCTATCTCCAGAAGAGTTCTCCGTGCAAGAACACCTACCCTCCCAAGTCATTCGGACTCAACTTCCAGGCCTCATCCTGGTAGAGTTCTATCTCCTGTAATCTTGAGACATTTGGATTTGACTTCCATGCCTCGTCCCAGTAGAGTTCTATCTCTAGAAGAACTCCCCCGTATGAGGGCAACTGTCATCCCGAGACATTGGGACTCAGTTAACCGAAAGTCCTTGTACCAGTAGAGTCCAATTACTGATGAACTTGAGATGACACTGAGAGGGAGGGTGAATTTGTCCGAAATTTTTCTTTAATTTTCCTTTACTTTCTCCCGGGAAGAATAAAAAATTCAACACATACACAAGCGTATGCAAATCTACCTTGCTACCATTTAGTGGTCAGGTCTACCAGATTTGCACATCCACCCTGCAAGCCGTTCCATGCACTTCACAATATATAGGAAAATAAAGACAGTCTACAACACATGATATATGTGGTTCACTAACACTGTGTGTGATGGCTAGTCCATGGAGTAAACCCCAATGGGCTCCGTATATACTCAATATTATACTTTTAGTCTTTTACAAGACAAGGATGTGAAATGTCACACCCTAATTCTGGTGGTGTGATGAACCGTCAATAAACCAATGGTTTACCCAGGATCCCGTATAGGTCGTACCCACCATATCAAACCAAACACACATTCCACATTAATAATCAGAGGTAATAAACAAATAAGCGAAAGTCTTACAGATAATGAACTGAGCATCTAACAATGATAATTAAGTATTTAATCCAATTATCTTCAAACCACAAAACATAAAAATAAATAATCAATTACATATCTGATGTTCAAATTATAGCTAAACTTAAGCAAAAACACATTGGTTGCACTCGCATAATGAATCATGCGCATTTTCTTCAGCTTCTACGTCCATCGCAGCAACGTGTCCATACGTTGGCACATTCATATATTCTTCAACGGTAGGACCTGCATCATCAACTAAAAATATTCAACGTCAAAAAGGGTGAACACACATCACGGCTCAGTGAGCAAACAAAACAATGCAACAAACATATGCATGCATTCAATTCATATCTTTGGTCTGATTTTTAAGTTTGCAATATGCTATAGAAAAGTTTGGTGGCCGCCGCACCTCTATACACGAGTGTGTGAATCAGCCCAATGGATCAAATACCATTGTCGTCCCACATGTACCCACCATGAAATAGAGATAGAGCTAAAGTGTCCGGATCAAACACCACCAACACTTCCCCTGATGCCCTACCCATACCAACACGTAAGCCCCTATTAGCGAGGGCTTGCAAACTGGCTCGCAACGAATCAATCCTAATGCCAAACATTGTTTCCAAGGCCTCACCCCAGCATCCCTCAATAGATCCATAGAGATAGAACTAAGGCCCCCCGACAGAGTTAGAGACCACACGGAACGAGACTACCTCCCCTGATGTCCTACGACGTAATAGTTTTGCTAAGGTAAAGACGATACGACGATGTTAGTGGGCAAGACTTGAGTAGAAATTGAGCTAGAGTCTGGTGACGATATGAAGTTGGTTCATCAATCAAGGCGCCGGTCTCATTGTCCAACTTCAGATTTTGTTCCATGGGGAATGGACTGGGCTTGCACCCTAAAGAACCTGAATCTACCAATATGTCCAAGGCATATTTTTGCTGACACAGTAGTAACCCATGTGGTGTAGAGACAACCTCAATACCCAAAAAATACGTTAATGGGCCAAGATCTTTAATCTGGAAATAACGCTGGAGCTGACTTTTAATATGGGTAACATTTGTATTATCAGACCCGGTAAGGATTATGTCATCGACATACACAAGTAGAGCAGTATAGATTGGTCCATTTCTGTCGACAAACAGTGAGGCATCAGATGCCGACTGTTTTAAACTAAGCTTGTGAAGGGCAACGACCAATTTTTTATTCCACTCTCTAAGGGCCTGTTTCAGCCCATATAGGGATTTGTTTAACCGACATGCCATATCAGAAGGTAATGGGCCCCCCATTGTATAGGAAACCAGCCAGAGGAGTCATATACATCTCTTCCTCTAGGTCCCCATGCAAGAAGACATTTGTGACATCCAGTTGATGAAGGGACCATTATTGATAAGTGGCCATGGAATCAGACTTCGAACTGAAAATTTTGGCAACGGGAGCAAATGTTTCGTGAAAATCAACACTTTCAAGTTGAGTAAAACCTTTAGCGACAAGGCCAGCCTTATATCTCTTAACATTACAATAAGCCCTATGCTTGACCTTATATATCCACTTATACCCAATTGGCGTTTTAGCAATAGGAAGCCTCTCGACTCCAAGTATTATTTTGGGCCAGGGCAGTCAGTTCATCATGCATAGCGGACTGCCATAATGGATCTTTACATGCCTGTCTATGGGTCTTGGGCTCGGACTGATTACATAAAGAAGTTAACAAGGCCTTATATGCTGGGCTTTGAAAAAAGTAAAATAAGCTTGAATAGGGTATGAAGGTTTACCTGAACTGGACTGATTTGAAGAGATGGGTTGGACTGATGGGCCTGCGACAGTATTACACCCAAAATCATGCAACTGAGTAGAAGACTGGCGTACTCTGAAGGATCTCCTTGGACCAGAAATTTGTACCTCAGATATAGGCCCAAGGGGGGAGGATGCAGCCTCACGTATGGAATCAGATGATGAAGGTAAAGTGGTAGCAGTAATACCAACCAAATCCAAACTATGACCAGAGGATGAAGGGGATACAAAAACTGAAGGCCCAGTGGATGAAGAAGATGTGGAAACTAACATGCTAGAAGGAGAAGAAGATGGGGATACCAGAATGGGTTGTATGGATGTCGTGGTAGAGCCTGATGGTGAGATAATATGTTCAGTTCTAAAACCTTCATCAATAGTAGTGACAACATCAGTAACAGGTAAAGAGAAGGAGTATGTAGAACCAGGGATAGCAGAAGCAAAAGGGAATATATTTTCAATAAAAAGAACATCTCTATTAGTGAGTTAAGTATTTGTTGACAGATTAAACAAACGGTATCATTTCTGATTGAAAGGATAACCAACAAAGAAGCATGGTAATGCTCTGGAGAAAATTTATGTTGAGAGGGTAACAAATTTCTTTCATAGCATAGGCAACCAAAAGTCCAAAAACTATCATAAAGAGGTGGTTTGTGAAACAAAACTTCAAATGGAGAAAGACTACAAAAAACAGGGGAAGGAAGTCAGTTTATAATAAAACAAGCAATTAACACATAGTCTCCCGAAAATGTCAAAGGTAAAGAGGACTGAAACCAAAGGGATCGAGCAACCTGTAACAAGTGCCTATGTTTTCTTTCCACTACACCATTTTGTTGAGGTGTATAGACACATTTAGGTTGATGAATGATGCCCATGGAATGTAATAACTGTTGCATAGATGTAGAAAGAAATTCTAGCCCATTATCAGTTCTGAAAATTTTTACTACAGCAGAAAATTGAATAGAAACTAGTTTAAAAAACTGATTAAGGTACAAGAAAACATCTGATTTATTTTTCATCAAGTAGACCCAAGTGGTCCTAGAGTGATCATCCACAAGGGTAAAAAAATAGTGACAGCCCGTGTGAGTGGCCATAAAATATGGCCCCCAAACATCTCCATGAATCAATTCAAAACAAGTAGTAACACGAGATATACTAAGAGGAAAAGGAGACCTAGATTGCTTTGCAAGAAGACAGACAGTACAAGCTTCAATATGTGAAGCAATATGAGATAAATGGACAGAAGAATGACCTAATCTATTATGCCAGATGTGAGGAGATACAACAGTGGCTGCAACAGATATGGAGGCAGCAAAAGGAGCAGAATCAGGAGTAGTCATAACCGGGAGAGAGGTGGAAGCTTCAAAGTGATATAAACCATCACGCAGCCGACCCAGCCCAATCATCATCTTGGTTGCTAAGTCCTGAAAAATACAAAAAGATGGGAAGAAAGTAACAGAACACTTCATATCAGAGATTAACTAATTAATAGAAAGCAAGTTAAAAGAAAAACTAGGAACATGAAACACGTTGTTTAACGGAATATTTTTGGTCAGAACACACTAGCCGAACTGAGTAAGAGGGTATCCAGATCCATCCGGTAAGACTACAGGGGCACACTGAAATGGAACACAAGTAGGCTGAGACAAAGGATTATTGGAGAAATGCTTGGTGGCCCCTGAATCAATAATCCAGGGTTGGGATTTTCGAAAAGAGGAAGATAAGCAGAAATTGTTACCTGCAAAGTTAACAGTAGGAGAAGAAGCACTAAGAAAAGATACTAATTCATTGTATTGATCCATCGTGAGTGGAGGAGCAATTGACTGAACATCTCCACTAGACACACCTTGAGTCCCAGTTAGAACAGTAGGACTATCAGAAGAAATATCCCCATCAGATATTGTAGTGTAAGCTTGGAACTTCTTTGGACCCGAACCAGTAGACTTGAAATTACAGCAAGAAAAATTTGGGGAAAATCCATTTAACGAGAAGCAATTTTCCTTGAGATGGCCTTGACGATGGCAGTAGGTACACGTCTGAATTTTCAGACGAAATTCATGGGGACGACCCACAGCACAAGCAGTATTCTCAGAGGGCACAACAGAGACACACAGACCCCTATGTCGCTCTTCCTGTAACACCATGGAGTAGGCCTTAATGCAGGAAGGCAATGGATCCATAGCTAATATTTGAGTACGAATTGCAGCAAACGTATCATTTAGACCCATTAAAAACTGATATAACTGATCAGATTCCAGATGCTCTGCAAGAATAGTAAGAACATCTTTAGAATACTGAGGACGTTGAATGTGGGAGCCAAGTTAATCCCAAAGAACCTTGAGAGCTGTAAAGTATCCAGAGACGGAAAGGTGATCCTGACGAAGAAGATTGATACGGCATTTCAAGTAAAAAATCCTAGGGCCATTAGACTGAGCATACCGTCGTTCAAGATCTAAACAAAACTCTCTGGAGCTATTCACATACAAAACGGTCTGCTGAATCTCAGGCTTCAATGAATTGTATATCCATGATGTTACCATCAGATCACATTGCTCCCATGCCACAGCGCCATCTTTATTAGTCAATGGATTTGGCTTCGGTAAAGAACCATCTACGAAGACGTATTTATTTTTGGCACCAAGAGCTACACTCATAGCTCTCTTCTAGGATGAGTAATTATCCTCATCCAGCAGTTTCGTCACCAAGACATACCCAGGTTTGTCTGCCGAATGCAACAACAATGGAGAGGGACAAAGCACGGCAGATTGACGAGATGTAGCCATGAACAAGATACTTGGACAAAGCGAACCACGAAGACCAAGAATTGCAAAAACAACTTGAGTCACGAACCAGATTTAGGGCCAATAACCCCAACCAAGAAACCAGATTTGGTGGAGATACCACACCGAATCAAAAGCAAATTAAAAAAACAAGAACACTAAAAACAAAATACAATTGCTTAAACGAATACCCAAAGGGCATATCGACTCTAGATAGAGTAGATGGATCCAACGCAACGAGTTGCAGACATACAGAAGCACAGAAGAATCGAAGCGCCTTGATCGCTGAACTCATCAAGAACCAAGAATGAAGAACTTCAGCGAAGAACATCAATGATTCGCAGCTCTAATAAATGGTAAAACAGAGAAAAACCTTTCACTTCTATTATTCCAACATACCCAGTACACCCAGTATCCACTGTATTTATATAAATACTACAGATCTTACCACAATTGATTACATTACATCAGATGGTGACATGTGATCTTACTACAAGGGATTACACATTACATCAAGATGTTGACACGTGTCTTCAACAATAAATAAACAAAGAGGAAGCCAGGACCTCTGGTCTTAAATAGTACGGTATACATCAATTATTACTGAGTCATATAGAAAAATATGATGAACGAAAAAGAAAAAAAAAAGCATATAAAAGAACTTAATACATGTAGCTGATAATTGATAAGAATATGGGAACGAGCAGGATCTTCAGCACTGATTCTGAATGGTAACCACTGAAAGAGGGAAGATCTAAGAGTACTGATAAGTCTTCTTTTCTTCTTCGTTCATAAAAGACACAAGTGGGAAGGACTTTCCGACCCCCACGGACGTCTTGAAGGTGATCTTGTTGCCATCGATGCACATCTCCGCAACAGGAATCCACACGAACGCCTGCTTGGTCTTCACTCCAGTCATCTTCTTCATTCTCCCTTTCTCCACATATGCCGTGGTCTCGGCAGCATAACTGGTCTTGCTGTTGGTTGGCACACTAAAGTGTTCATAGGCGGCCTTGCATTTCCACCACACAAAACCCGTGGCTCTCACCCTCCCGCATTCTACCAACTCCCCCGTCGGAAGAACACCACTAGGGAATCCAATCTCTTTCATCAGCTCAGCTGAAAATCGATCACAGGCTTCCTTTCCGTACACAATTTCAGCCCCAGCTCTCTCGTCGGTAGCCATGTTGTATCAATTGATCGATTGATTAGCCCGGCCAAGTGATAGAAAGTTAAGAGAACGGAGGAACTCTTGCTCTTTAACTGCTTATTGATGTTAAAGAGTCGAGGTGTTTGTGATGAAGTCTGATTGAAATGCATGGATATTTATAGATTATGAAAATGCTAAAGAAGAGAGACTGACGGTGATTTTAGTCATCTTTGACATGCTATATGGTATTTTATTTTATTGCATGCATCTTCCCTCGTTCATCCATACTTGACTGGGTCTCATGCTACGACAGTCTCTGACCAGGCCAATTTTGACGGATGAGACTTGGCATATGTTTTCTTTTCTTCTCATAATAATTGGAATTGGCATTTGCCTCGTCTAATCTTAATATAACTGGGACGCAATATTCTATCAAAATAAGCATCCAACCCAATTACCCCCCCCCTTGACCTGAACACGTGTTTACCCACCTTACCAGCCTAAGATTTTAAATAACCGAATGGAGTCGGCCGAACGACCAATTGGACTAGTAATCGACCCATACCGTCTCTATTAACCCCGATTCTTTACTTACTGAGTTTGACTGAGGGAAGAGCGTGTCCAACTGATTATCAATTAACATTAGGACCATTGGAATCAAACCCAATGGAGAATAATTCCGTAAAAATTCCGGGTTTTTAAACCCTGCACCGGCCGGCTACTTATGAAAGGTAAAGGGGCATAAGAGATGTGTTGATCACAGGTTGACACTGAGAGGGGGGTGAATCAGTGTCTTCAAAAATTCTTTTCAGATAATTTCTTTGCAGACGGATGCTACCCAAAGCCAACACTCTACTCACTGACCACAACCACACTGTCACTGAAGTATAATCACACAACCACTGATGCACAACCACCTCGCTGCCACAAAGTGATCAGGTTTACAATGTTGTGCACACCCATCCTTCACATCATTCTATGCATTTCACAATATATAGATAAATACATTTACACATAATCCACAACACAGAGATATATGTGGTTCACCAACACAGTGTGTGATGGCTAGTCCACAAAGTAATGCCCAATAAGCTCCGTATATACTCAATACTCTACTTTTAGCTCTCTGCACAGCAGAGAATACATACACCCACAGCAGAGAGTACATACACATAGTTTACCCAGCATAAAACTAGGAAGGCACAAATGTGTTAATAATTCAGGTACCAAAGTACTAGTGCTCAGCACATGCTGCACACACCACGCTTAACCCTCACCCACGGAAAGCAAACAATAACAATTTTGGGGCTTATAAAAATGCACTACAATTTTAGCACATGCTAGTTAGGTATTTATCATTCATCACCTACAACTAGCATACATTGAGTACAGAAATTAAGCAATGAAACTCATACAAGGTTAAAAGTCTTACAACCCTTACCTGGCATTTTTTTGGTACATTAGGAAGACTCTGGAATGTCTCTGTGAAGCCTAGCATAGTCTCAGCACATCTTTTAGCTCCTCATAAACTCACTCAAGCACTCATAGCTCTTCTTCAGTGGCAAGCCATCATTCAATTTTCTCAATGGATTGAGAATATAACAAACCCCTATCATATCTTTCTGTAGAGCTTCATCAAGCTGAAATAGCTTTCCATCATGGCCAACATTCATTCAAGCCTTCAAACACACATCAACAAAGCTTAACTCCTCTCTTTGACGGTTGGTGGAAGGATTCAAAACATAAACACACACCAACCCTACAATGAGGCTTCACATAAGCTCATCATCATCATAAATATTCAATGGAAGCTTCACCAACCTCTCACCATTCCTTAATGCACCCTTGACAGGCAAGGACGAGGTTGGTGAGTGATTAATTGTTTACACAATGAGAAAAACTATCAAAATCCCTCTTCTTCTTATTATTTTCTCTCGTTCCCCATTTCTGCTTTGATTTTGGGCTCACTATCATTCTCAGATGAAAGAGCATTCAAATTAGAGCTTAGATGAATTTGAACCGTCCGATTTGGAGGTCAAACGATCAAGATATGATCAAAATAGTGTTAACCAATGAAAACATTCAAAACAGAATCCTTTTTATCGTTCTCGGGCTCCTGTGCTACACCAAAGCATCGCTAGCTAACACGTCAGATGAGTTGTCGCCTTGTGATTGGCTAGATGGAGAATATCTTATAATGGCCGTTCGATCATCTCATAAAGGCAGAATGACTTCTAGGCGTTCAATTTACATAATCACATCAAATTCGATCAGAAGTGATATGGATCCTTCGATATGAATCTCATTTCACGCCTATACTGTACCTGCACTATACACGAGTGCAACCAATGCTGACCGGTCAGAACTCGTTGTTGAGTTCTGATTAGCTGCGTAGAGCATCTTCAATCCAAGCCGTTAACTCTCTGAGAAGTGGTGGGATTTATCCTTCTCCGTCAGATCTAGTTAGATCGCGTCAAGCGGGATCGGGTTCACTTGCTGCCGTTCGATCGGAGACTTCTCAGCCGTGCATTGTACGTGCATCTCACCACATCATGGAATGATCACCATGCGACGAGGAGCATATATCTAAAATGCTTTTGACCAATAAAAATTTTCTTGATGGTATCTCGACGCGACTAACGAGTAACACCATAGCCCCCATTTTTTAAAGCCATCAAATCAGCATATCTTCGACATGGCATGCTCTAGGCCAATGATCTTGAATATTCCCTTTTTATCTTACCCAAAATACCCCTAACCAAATGGGAAAATGGCGTCTGTAACCGGTTTTCTTTTTATAAACCATATCTCAGACGATTGATTCTAGAGAGCTTTTCTCTCTCCTAGAAAATCGTCGAACAGGTAATGTGCTTGCATCTGGGCTGCGGCAAGTCCTTGCGAGAAGGCCTTGGTGGCTGTGTGTACATGCTTGCGGGGTGCAACTATGGCCTGTTTGAGGGCCTGTGGCTTGCCATTGCTGCTGCGCGGCTATGCTTGCATAGCATGCCAAGACTGTGCGGGGTGGGGCTTGGTTCCTGCATGGGCAGCTAGCCTGTGGCTAGCCATAGGGTTGTTGCTGGTGCTGCCATGTAGCAAGCTGCCACATCAGCTTTATGGGTCCCACCCACAATACCTGACTTCTTTCTCTCTCTTCATTCTCGCTCTTTGTTCCCTCTCTTCGTTCTCTCTTTTTTTTTTCACTATTCCTTCTCTTTCTTCTCTCACCACAACACGCACTCATAAGCCACATCATTAGTAGGACCCACTTGTCCACGTCACTAGGCAGTGGGCCCACATACTTCATCTCTCCTCTTTTCTCTCTCCACATTTTCTCTCTCCTCCTTCATTCATCACAATACTCTGCCATCAAGGATGCCTCAACTCTGGCACTTGCACATATACTCTCTCTCCTGTACTGATTCTCTCTCTCCTCATTTCTTTAACTGTAAGCTCATCAACATTGTCCACATCAGCCAATTTGCCAACAATGACAACACATGGTCCAACAAGATGATTATCCTATATGTAAGCTAAATGAGGAGGGTATAACTCCAGCCGTAACCGACATGAATGCAGTGAAAGAAATAAGAAAATTGAGTTCAAGAGCTAAGCTCTATCAAACAACCATTAACAATTTTTTTATTTTATTTTTTTGGCTTGAGATGAGCAAATAGATATATAAAATAGAAACAAGAAATACAAAGTAGCAAAAGGTAAAATCAAAACTAAAATCCTACCCTGCCTTTGGCAGTGCTATGATCAGCAAGGAGGAAATCAATTACACAGAGTGTACTAAATAAAATGAAATCTAGGATGCTCAGAAGCATCCCAGCTAATATCTCTAAATAGAGATTTAGGAGCCAAAGTTCAATAATTTGAAATCATATTCCTAGCTGCAAAACGAGCTAGTCCATCAGCAACCTAATTAATCTCTCTGAAACTATGACTAGTCCTCCATTGAATGTTATGAAAATATTGAGACACTCATCCAATCCTGATAAAAAGACCAAGGTATATTATCCTTGAGTAAGCCTTCGACTACTGAACTTGAATCGAACTCAATCCAAAGTTTGGAACAGCCTACTTCTTGAGCTTGACATATGCCAAGTATCAAAACTGAAAATTCTGATAATAACCATTAACAATCAACCCATGCCTAAGAAGAAGAAAAACATAAAAATAAAAACCCCTCTCCAACTTCAATAATTAAAAGAAAAAACTGTCCAAACATAACTACATTTGGCTTTATACCGTAAGAGGCTCTAATGTTTCCGTTGTCTAATATAATTGTTGTTAGGGAGATAAAGTATTCCTCCAATAAAAAATTGACAACCGACAAAAACCACGTCATCAGCCGAGGTCGGCCACTGACTTCCGTGTTATATGGGCCACTAAGGAAGCCCCGCCAACTCGATGTCCTAATTTCACATAGCTCGGAATCCTCTGATGTTTTAAATAGTTGACATCCAGTCCTCCATCAAGTCAGCCATCTCGAGACATTTGGATTTGACTTCCAGACCTCATCCCGGTAGAGGTCTATCTCAAGAAGAGTTCTCCGTGCAAGAACTCCTATCCTCCCAAGTCATTCGGACTCAACTTCCAGGCCTCATCCTGGTAGAGTTTTATCTCCTGTCAACCTGAGACATTTGGATTTGACTTCCATGCCTCATCCTAGTAGAGTTCTATCTCTAGAAGAACTCCCCCGTATGAGGACAACTATCATCTCGAGACATTGGGACTCAGTTAACCAAAAGTCCTTGTATCAATAGAGTCCAATTACTGATGAACTTGAGATGACACTGAGAGGGAGGGTGATAGAGAATAAAAAATTCAACACATACACAAGCGTATGCAAATCTACCTTGCTACCATTTAGTGGTCAGGTCTACCAGATTTGCACATCCACCCTGCAAGCCGTTCCATGCACTTCACAATATATAGGAAAATAAAGACAGTCTACAACACATGATATATGTGGTTCACTAACACTGTGTGTGATGGCTAGTCCATGGAGTAAACCCCAATGGGCTCCGTATATACTCAATATTATACTTTTAGTCTTTTACAAGACAAGGATGTGATCTGTTACACCCCAATTCTGGTCTAACCAGAATGGTATGATGAACTGCCAATAAACCAATGGTTCACCCAAGATCTCGTATAGGTCGTACCCACCATATTAAACCAAACACACATTCCACATTAATAATCAGAGGTAATAAAC
Organism: Protea cynaroides; assembly: GCA_028583415.1. Taxonomy (NCBI): domain Eukaryota; kingdom Viridiplantae; phylum Streptophyta; class Magnoliopsida; order Proteales; family Proteaceae; genus Protea; species Protea cynaroides. The sequence continues at coordinate 12,257 of JAMYWD010000818.1, read as the reverse complement.
AAATAAGCGAAAGTCTTACAGATAATGAACTGAGCGTTTAACAGTGATAAATAAGTATTTAATTCATTTATCTTCAAACCACAAAACATAAAAATAAATAATCAATTACATATCTAATGTTTAAATTATAGCTAAACTTAAACAAAAACACATTGGTTGCACTCGCATAATGAATCATGCGCATCTTCTTCAGCTTCTACGTCCATCGCAGCAACGTGTCCATACGTCGGCGCATTCATATATTCTTCAACGGTAGGACCTGCATCATCAACTAAAAATATTCAACGTCAAAAAGGGGTGAGCACACATCACGGCTCAGTGAGCAAACAAAACAATGCAACAAACATATGCATGCATTCAATTCATATCGTTGGTCTTATTTTTAAGTTTGCAATATGCTATTGAAAGGTTTGGTAGCCGCCGCACCTCGATACACGAGTGTGTGAATCATCCCAATGGCATGGTGGTCTTAGACCTCGTCACCAGACTCTAGCTCTATCTCTACTCAAGTCTTGCCAACTAACATCGTCGTATCACCATTACCTTAGTAGTACTATTACGTCGTAGGGCATCAGGGGAGGTGGTCTCGGACCGTGTGGTCTCTGACTCTGTCGGGGGGCCTTAGCTCTATCTCTATGGATGTATTGAGGGGTGCTAGAGTGAGGCCTTGGATACACTGTTTGACATTAGGATTGGTTAGTTGCGAGTCCAGTTTACAAGCCCTTGCCAATAGGGGCTTACGTATTGGTATGGGTAGGGCATCATGGAAAGTGTTGGTGGTATTTGATTGACACTTTAGCTCTATCTCTATTCCATGGTGGGTGCATGTGGGACGACAATGGTGTTTGATCCATTGGGTGGATTCACACACGCGTGTATAGCGGTGCGACGGTCACCAAACCTTTCTATAGCACATTGCAAACTTATAAACCAGACCAGAGATATGAATTGAATGCATGCATATGTTTGTTGCATTGTTTTATTTGCAAACTGAGCCGTGATGTGTGCTCACCCTTTCGACGTCAAATATTTTTAGTTGATGATGCAGGTCTTACCATTGAAGAATATATGAATGTGTCGACGTATGGACACGTTACTGTAATGGATGTAGAAGCTGAAGAAGATGCGCATGATTCCTCATGCTAGTGCAACTAATGTGTTTTTGCTTAGGTTTAGTTATAATTTGAACATCGGATGTGTAATTGATTATTTATTTTTATGTCTTGTGATTTGGAGATAATTGGATTAAATACTTATTTATCACTGTTAGACTCTCAGTTCATTATCTGTAAGATTTTCGCTTATTTATTTATTACCTCTGATTATTAATGTGGAATGTGTGTGTGGTTTGATATGATAAGAATGACTTATACGAGATCCTGGGTGAACCATTGATTTATTGGCGGTTCATCATACCATTCTGATTAGACCAGAATTATGGTGTGACAACTTGGTATCAGAGCCTCTCAAGTTCTACCCATTGACCTTACTACTTCCACATGAGTCTTGAACTGAGTTAGGATAAAATTTATAAACTATAATAAGAACACACCATAAGCACCTGTGTTGTATGAGACATAAACTAAGAAAGAAAATAATGCACATATGTAAAGGGGAAATCAATTATATATATATATATATATATATATATATATATATATATATATATATATATATATATATATATATATATATATATATATATATATGTCGAATAAAAAACAAGACAAATGTACATCAAATTCAGAGTATAGTCCACAATCTGGACAGTTACTCTGTATTATAAAAGGGAAAAAATACAAATGGCAATCATGGAGCTGGAGGTGCTAGAGGAGGAGGTGTCTCACGATCTCTATTGTAATTCTCAGCATATACTCTCACGAGCCAGGCCACCTGAGTCTGAGTCGCTCGGAGACTAGCTGCCAGATCTATTACCCGCTGGTCTGTAGAGTGTTGGGCATCTAGAAGCTCTCTTACTCTCCAATCAGTCACGCGCTGAGCCTCTTTAATCTCACGTAACAACGCCATCATGTCATCTGGTGGTGGGCGTGAAGGGCTAGCTGAATGAGAAGCCCTAGAAGGGCCAGCTCCAGTAGAATGTTGTGGCAATGGAGGAGGGGGCATCCACATCCATGTACATCCGATCATCATCCTCCTCATCACCACCCTCATGTGCCTCTGCTACTACCTTTGATGCTGTTGCTGTTGTCTCGTCTGCATCTGCTGTCGCTATCCGAGTAAGAGGATGTCTCATAACATTCCTCTCATCATCACTGACATGTATCTCTCTCATGCCCGTCTTGTTGATGGCCTCCCAATCAAGGTCAGCTGAAAAGGTGTCCTCAACGATCCTCTCATCTACTAGGTCCACCTGTAGATGAGAAAGCAAGGTGGAGATCAGCCACCCATAGGGCAAGTTGCCTTTCAAGTCAGGCAATGTAGCTCGATGCATGGCTCAGAGAATAATGTATGGGAGACAGACATGCTGCCTAGTACGAATACAGTACAGAATGTACTGAGTTAGTTGTGAGATCATCTCATAATGTCCGCCCTGGGAAATTAGATTATGCTAGATAATCTTGCAATAGACACGTGGCTCTGGACGCAGGTTGACTACTTTCATCTCCCAGCGGTCATCTTGAAGAATCTGATTATCTATTTCTACAAGCACCTATGTAGACAGAAATTGTGACTCCCTGGGTGCACAGTAAACCAACTGACCATCGTTGGAAATGCCTAGGAGATCAGCAAACTCCTGACATTTGAAAGAGATCTGAACCCCTTTCACCCAGTTGGTGATCCAAAGCTCTCTACCCCTGTCAACATCTTCTAAGTCACCCTCTACCTGTAGGTGACAGTAGAACTGCTTGACCAAGTCCAGGCGAGTGCAAGTCTCGTACAAGATCACTGGAAGCTAGCCCATGTCACCAAACGCCCTTTCCACATCAAACAGGGCTAAATGGGCTAAGTTCACACACCGACCCCCTTCCACTTTCTTTCGATTAAACCAAGGACATCGCACTTCTTCTTCAATGGACCTAAAGCGTCGTGGGTCATGAACTTGAGGGACCTTAGTGTGAACCATGATAACTACAAGAGAAGAAAATAAGAAAACAAGTTAGATAAATTTGAAAATTTGACAACATAATGATGTAAAATGGAAAAAGCCTCACTTTTCACCCAAACATTTGAGCAGGAGGACTTACATAGGTCCCAAACCATCCTGCAAGGCTCATACAATCGAAAATTTAAACGAAGTAGGTTGAATTTGAAGAAATTTTGACAATTGAGATAAACCCCAAAATTTAGGTAAAAAATGGGAATTTTCAAGTTTCTATTAAACTAACCGATGAAACTCAAATTTTCTTGAGGGCTTTCATCCATTGGGTGGCCAATAGGAAAAGCCCCCAATAAAAATTAAATTTTTACAGTTAGAAAAATATTAATTAGAAGAAAACCCTACAAATGGCAAAAACACTAGGTATGAAAGCTTAAAAATGAAAGAGTGTAGAGAACATATCTTGTGGAACATAATGTAGGTCGTAGATCGAAGTAAAAATCACCAAGTTTGTATGGTCGACACTGTAGCAATTCACTAGTGGCGAGTTGAGTAGAGACCGTAGGAGGAAGAAGGAGAACGAGAGGGAAAACTCTCGAAAATAGGTTTTTAAAAACTGATTTTTGATCTTAAGGTCACATAATTTGACCAAAACCATCGACCGTATGATCGACCATAGGGTCTTGGTAAGTTTTCAAGATTTTAAAGGTCGCACCTATGGTTGCACAACATGCGACCGTAGGCCATCGACCATATGACTGACTGTTGTCTGCATTTTGATTCTGTTTGAACTTTTGCCTATTGATTTTGTTTTTCTCTCGCCTTCTATCGTGAGACTAACCCAATACTACCATCATATCTTGTCCCACATGTACGGCCTTTCCGAGTAACTTTCATCCAAGAGTTTAAATGGCTGGACGCAGAGTATGTAGAAGGAGATAGAATGCAAACCCATCTCCACCACCAATGGAAACTAATGACAATGAAGGTCAGCAAGGACATGAAGAAAATATTGGAACTCAACGTGCTGCACCTCAGAATGTACACACCCAAGCCAACTTAACCAACTTACCTGCACCACCTACAGATTTGGCTACTGCAGTGATCAATTTGGCACAGCAAATGCAGTATATATAGCAAATGCAAGCCAACATGCACGCTGCTATGGGAATTGCTTTCCCAGCTGCAAACACAACATCTCTACCTGCAGGACAAGCTAGTACGGCACCTGGTGGTAGCAACACTATACCCCAAGCACCGCAAACACCAGCAGTACAAGGCCAAGTGCAAAACCCTGAAGCACCGCAAGGCGGATATAACCAAGGTAATTATCAATACCAGTCGTCTATGTATGGAGTATATGCACAGTATCATCTTGATCACTCAAGACTGATCGAGCATTTTCTGAAGTTGAAGCCGAAGGAATTTACAGGCAAGCCATCAGATCCGTTATGGCCAGCTCATTAGATCGATGAGATGGAAAGAAACTTTATGATGATGACTATAAATGAAAAAAGAGAAGGTATTATGTGCCACTTTTATGCTGAAAGGTGATGCGCACAATTGGTGGAAATCTACTCGAAGTTATCTGTTGACAAAGCACGCCCAACTGACCTGGACTATCTATAAAAAAACTTTCTTCGAGAAGTATTTTCCCAGGAGTTTCAGAGATCAAATGGAAAATGAGTTTCTGAGTCTGTATCAAGGACAAATGACTGTAGACGCATATCAACAGTGTTATGAAGAACTATTTTTCTTTGCTCCTTTTAGCATGCAGGAGGAAAATATCAAAACCCGAAGGTTCATCATGGGACTTAGGGGAAGCATCCGTGAGCATGTATTGGGACTGAAAAAGAAGATTTATAATGAAGCTGTATAGATTGCTCGAGTACTGGAATTGACCCAGAGGGAAAGTTATTTTGCTCAGAATAGAGGTATTAAAAGGCCTAATGAAAACTCATACAACGAAGGGAACTCAAAGACATTTAAACCCTTACGTACTCAAGGCTTCAATGCTGCAGCCAAGACTACTCCAACAACCCAACCTTAATAGAAGCAAAGTAGTGCTGGAGTTAAATGCTTTAACTGTAATCAAGTAGGACATTATTCAAGGGAGTATCCTAAGCCAAGGAAGCAGCTACAGCAAGGAAAGGTTTATACAGTTACATCTGAGGATGCTGTCGTATTGCCTGATGTGGTCACAGGTATGACCTGAACTGTTCATTTAGTACTACCTTGTGTAAGCATGTAGACTAAATTAAATCAAATCACATGTATCGTACCTATTAATGGCTTACCCTCTAGAGTACTCTTTGACTCTGGAGCTACTCATTCTTTTATATCTATGTCGTTTGGAAAGAAGTTGAATCTATCCCTCAGACCTTTAGACTACAAACTGCTTGTACGATCACCTATGGGATTAGAAGTGGAATTAGACAAAGGTTATGGACCATGTCCAGTTTTTATCGATGAGAAGATTTTGGATGCAACCTTAATTCAACTTGAGATGGCAGACTTTGACGTTATCTTGGGAATGGATTGGTTAGCTCAGCACTTCGCAAACCTATTATGTGCAGAAAAGAAATTGACATTTAAAGACAAGGAAAGAGCAGAGTTTAGTTTTGCGGGAACCAAATTTTTCCGTAAATGAAAACTCTGCATTGAAGGCTAGAAAATGCCTCAAGAAAGGAGGAATTGGGTATCTAGTATCCGTGGTCAACCTCACCATGGAAACACCACGAATGGAGGATATTGAAGTTGTACGTGAATTTTTAAATGTATTTCCTGAGGAACTACCAGGACTACCACCCGACTGAGCGATAAAGTTCGTTATAGATCTAATGACCGGAGCGGCACCAGTATCTGAAGAACCATATCGAATGGCTCTTACTGAACTGAAGAAACTGAAGGTGCAATTACAAGAATTACTGGACAAGGGTTATATTAGATCCAGCATATCACCATGGGAGTGCCAGTATTGTTCGTGAAAAAGAAGGACAGTAGCGTTCGACTATGTATAGATTATTGAGAATTAAATAAGCTTACAATCAAGAATATGTACCCGTTGCCTCGGATTGATGACTTGTTCGATTAGTTGCAAGGTGCCAAAGTGTTCTCTAAAATTGATCTTTGGTCAGGATACCATCAATTGAAGATTAAGGTAGGTGATATTTCGAAGACAGCATTCAGAACCAGATATGGACATTATGAATTTTTAGTCATGTCTTTTGGATTGACTAATGCACCTGCAACTTTTGTGGAACTCATGAATCGGGTATTCCATGATATGTTGGATACGTCAATCATTGTATTTATTGAAGACATACTAGTATACTCTAAGGACAAAGAAACTTATGTCACAAATCTAAGAGCCACTCTACAGTGACTAAAAAAAGAGAAGCTTTACGCAAAATTTACAAAGTGTGAATTTTGACTAAATGAAGTCGCTTTCTTAGGACATGTTGTATCCGCTGAAGGAATTAAAGTGGATCCTAGCAAGATTGAAGTCATTGTGAAATGGAAAGCAACCTAAGAATGTTGTAGAAATCAGAAGTTGCTTAGGTTTAGCTGGTTACTATCGACGATTCTTGGAAGATTACTCTAGAATCGCCATACCTCTCACCAGTCTGACAAAGAAATGAGAAAAGTTTGTTTGGACCGATAAATGCGAGGAGTGTTTTCAAACATTGAAGGTTAGATTGATATCAGCTCCCATCTTGACTATTCTAATCCCGGGATAACCATTTACCTTGTACACTGATGCGTCTGGGTTAGGTTTAGGATGTGTGCTTATGTAAGGAGAATAAGTAATTGCGTATGCCTCAAGACAACTGAAGACAAATGAGAGGAACTACCCCACTCATGACTTGGAATTAGCAGCAGTAGTACATGCTGTTAAGATATGGAGACATTATTTGTATGGAGAGAAATTTCAGATTAAATCAAATCATAAGAGTCTCACTCATCTTTTTAATCAGAATGAGTTGAACATGAGACAAAGAAAATGACTGAAATTATTGAAGGATTATGATTGTGATATCTAGTATCATCAAGGAAAAGCTAATGTAGTTGCTGACGCACTAAGCAGGAAAGCTATGACAGAATCCCAAGGAGAAATTAGTGCAAATGCTATGGCGTGTGTCACAGGGAGAGTATTTAATTATGGTAAAGAGCAGTTCGTGATTGATATTCCAAATGAATCAACTGACCAAGGGTTTATTCATCTATTCTCAAACATGTTTGCTACATTGAAGATTGTACCTGATCTATTAGACGAAGTGAAAGCCATTATTAAATCAGACCCCTATCTGAGAACGGTGCAAGAAGACCTCGAAAAAGTAGTTATTGAAACAAGAAGAGTTATAAACATTGTTACCACACATTCAACATTAGGATGACAATAACTAAGTAGTTAGTACCTCCTCCTGCAGTTTCCTAAATAAATATTTCTTAAAGGCTGGTTTTGAGATTTTATTTTCCTAAATGCTGGAAAGTCTGTTGAATTTGGTTTGCCTGCTTCCAGAATTTACTAAATGTCCAACCAAGTTTCACTGAACTTACATATGCAAAGCATTTTTAGAACTTCATGACAGATGCTTCTTGATCTCCACATCAGTAATGTGGGTTTGTGGACCTGTTAGATGATTATGCTATAAATCATATGTATCACGAGTTTTTAACTTTGAGTTCTATCCATTGCTTGTGTTAACTGTATATTACTGAAAGTCCTTCGAGAAGCAATTTTCCTCCATCCCCAGGTCTTGATAATGAGTTTCTGTTGTTTGCAGATTTGCTGCAGCACTTATTGACCAACCTCTTTGGGTAATGAATGTTGTACCAAACAATGGGGCAGATACACTTGCTGTAATTTTTGAGAGAGGGTTGATCGGAATTTATCATGATTTTTGTGAGGCCTTTAATACATATCCTTGAAATTATGGAATCCTGCACTCTAGTTACTTATTTGTCAACCTAACACACAGGTATAACCAAAGTTTTACTGAATCCATAATTGTTTAATATTTAGAAATAGCATGATCTAAGACCAACTAAGCATGGGAATTCTCTCTTTTCTCGACACAAAATCTCTGTCTATGCCCCCATTTGCGAGCAGCTTGTCGAGATGCGCAAAGCCATTACAGCCCAACAAGATCTCGCGGGTCCTATCTTTCTCTTTCTTTAACAGTTGTTTTAGTTGTGATGGTTTTGATATTCTTTTGTTTTCCTAATACGGGATTCTACTCGCTGTGGCTAATTTTTGCTTTCTGGATTTTAACCTTATCTTATAAATGTGGAGGATCTGTTCAACTCTTTTAATTTGTTCAATATCTTAAGCTTATTACAGGAAAGGACTAGGATGAATCAATTTCCTATGGTGTTTTGCTTACAAAATAGGGGTAACATAAAGTTGAAGGGAAAACTAGTGATTCTGTTTGTTTATGCAAGGCTTTCCTGTGGAGAAGGGCCCTAGGACTTCCTATGTTATGGTTTGTGAAATGTTATTGAGATCTCTTGATCAGATGTATTAGTTCCCATGGACTGGCTGGCTCCCTCTTGGTGGGATTGGATTTAACCATTTGTCTTTGTTCTCGTCAAATAGTCAAGGGTGGAGCTAATAGAACCAAATAAGCAATGAATCTCTGAGTTTATTTTGAGGTGGGGCTGCCTGCTCTTGAATAATGTTCTTAGCTGTTTATAGGTGTAATGATAGTGGACTGGATTAAAAAAGAATAGAAGATTTGTAGTTTGGGCTGTTAGGGTGGCTTCAAATGCAAGTCAATAAATTTCAGATCTCTTGATTTTCGATCCAAGTCTAATGGTAATTATAATTGTTTGGATTGACTTGGAATGGTTACTCTTGGGAGCTAGTATGTTACCTTTGCCACCATGGAGTTCATTCAACCATAATTCTTATTTTCCTTTTTTGATTTAGGTTTCCACAATGTCTACTGATTCTCCATTTCCTTGTGGTATTAGTTTGGTCATTGAGGACAATTTTATACAGTTGACAACTAGTTTTAGGGATTGTGTGGAGCTCCTTAGAGATGCTCACATTTTAAAGGAGGCTTCTTTCATCATAACCAGGTAACAGCTATATTTTGGTGAAAAATATTTATTTTGCACAATCTAATCTAACAACCATGCAGGATCAGGGTCTCGATTTTATATCAGAAGGATTGGATACACTGAAAAATATGGCCATGATATGAATGAGGTTGGTTGTTTATGTATTGCTCTGAGAGCCATATGCAATGTGATAAACAAGGTGAATGAGGTTGGTTGATTATGTAGTGCATATATTTATAAGTAAGTTCCTTCTCTCTTTCTATAATGGCTCAAATGCATTCAAGGATATATGAACACTGCCTATTTTGATATGCCTTTTGTTTCCTTTCCCTTATGATTTGGGGAATATGAGCCATGACTGCAGGATTGTTCTTGAGCACCATGATATCCTTTTTTTAAGGTTTGCAATTACCAAGTTAATTTTATATTGTCATTAGATCAAATAATTATAAGGATATAATTGTCTTTAGAAACAAATAATTATAAGGAGATGAAGCAGAAGATTTAACTTAGGATGCTGGAGGAGGATCTAAGTTAGAAATAAAGGAATGAAACTAAATATAATCTAAAATGTTACATCGGTTTATGTTATGGTTTTTTTCCCTCTCTCTGTCTTAAGAACTATTTTCATAGATTATTGTTAGTGATGCTGCATTATGGATTTGTTGCCTTAGCACTATGCAAGATGGAAATGATCTTCCCACCTTCATTCTTTGATGTTATGGTGCACCTAAATATTCATCTAGCGCATGAAGCTAGGTTGGCTGGTCTAGTTCAATACCGATGGATGTATCCAGTAGAAAGGTTAGGGTGACACATTTATTTTTTTCTTTATTTAATTAAGGTGAGTTTCTTTTTGTCGTTTCCAATATATGTACATTGAATAATATTAGAAAAATGTGATTCAGGGTTTGGGAACTCTATGATCTCCTACATGAATCCACAACAACAACAACAAACACAATCTGTATTTCCTAGAACCAATGAAGAACCCAGGGATGACATTTTTATTGAGTCATTGCTATGCTGAGGGAAAAAACATTAGTCAATTTATCAAAACAATAAGATGCTAATATGTTTGATTAGTTAAATTTTTTTACTGTATACATATCCCCTCCACCCGCCCCCCTGCTTTTAAATTTGTATTTTTATAAGTTGAACTTGGTCTTTGTACACATTTCATATAAAATTTTAATTTAATGCAAAATTGTACTTCTATAATTGTATTTCATTCAAGTTTGTACACGTATATGGAATTTACTGGTGCATTAATATTGATCAGTATGAGTACCAACTAGAAAAATAAAAAAAAATTACTATTTTTACTGACGGTAATGTATGTTCCGTCGGTAAATATACACATTTTTACCGACGGAAAAATAAATTCCATTGGTAAAGATACATAATTTTTTCGACAGAAATTGTATTTCTGTCGGTAAAAATGTAGTATTTTACTCAACGGAAATTACTTCTCCGTTGGTTAAGATACACATTTTACTGATGATATATATATTTCCATCGGTAAAAATCTAATATTTTACTCGATGGGAATATATGTTCCGTCAGTAAAAAGTGAATATACACCCATACAACCCAGTTTTTATCGGGTTTGTTCGTGACGGAAGATACAACGACGGAAAAGCATTCCGTCGGTAAAGATCAACAACAATGGAGTGGCCTTTTCGCCAACGGAAAATTTCCGTCGCCGAAAATAGGTGTTGTTGTAGTGTTAAGATTTTAGATTAGAAAAAATCTTGTTATAATCAAAGTTTGTGAAAATGAATATATTTTTTCTTTTAATGAATGTAAATCCTAACATTTCTTATATGTACTAAAAAAACGTGCATTACAATGTAAGCGCTTTGAAAATGACAAAATAGTAAATTACATTTAAATTATATTAAAATAATTTCTTATCTCTATCTTAAAGAACTTTTGAGAATAAAAAAATGAAAGAACTTTTGGAAATAAAATAATGAGGGCAATCAAAAGAAAATTACAACTTCTTGTTTACCACTTTGATTAGAATAAGATGCCCCCATAACATTTTCAAGGTCTTCTATATATCTACTAATCTACATAATGTGTCATCTAATCAATCCATGAGTTGTTTTTAATTGTTTTTATATAGGTCCATCACCCAAGTAAAATTAAGGTTTTTAGAGCTTAATTAATGTTTAATCTTAACCCTCCATTTAATAAGTTCTTGAGATTAAAACATCTTATTTTATAAAATTCAATGCATGAGATGTGCTCCAGCCCAAGCTAAACATTAGTCCAGCTTCAAGAATGCCCAACCGGAGATTAAACGACTATAAGGTCAGGTTTCTTAGCCTAGTAACTATTACATTAAGATTTTTAATTGTTTCAATGTACCGAATGTGAGGGCTGGGAGGGATGGAGGGAGGGCAGGAGCCTAGTCTTTCTTGTTCTCTTTGAGTTTCACTATCCCTTTGGTTGCAAGGGGAATTAAAGGCAAGGGGAATTGAATGGAAGGGAAGTAAATTTTTTTAACTTTAAGGAAACTTTTATAGTTGAACATAACATAATTGTATAAGCTACCTAAATTTCTTAACATATTTAGTAATGATAATTGTACGATCTAAAATTTATTTTCCTTTTCAAATATGTAAGGGATTTGGATGCAAAGTAAAGTGTAAGTTAAATAACTAAATATGGAATGATTTGAAATTAGTTACGTAGTAAGTAGTAATGTGATTGCACGTAATGTAATCATTACAAAAATTTCCTTTTAAAGTTAAAAATATCACTTTTCGTCCCTTCAATTCCCTTACAACCAAACAAAGCCTACAAGAAAATGTATTTTCAGCACAAAAAATAAAAACAATTGAAAAAGAAAAACAGCTGTTCACAATGTTGTAGTCGAAAATTACACCGTCAGCTCTAGAAGAAAGATGGACCTACAAATCAAGAAATAGAAGCAAAAGTGGGTGGGTTTTGTGACCTGGAGGACACTTCAATGCCTAAGTTAGATCCGAATACAAGTAGTCAAAAACTCATCCAAAATGGGCTCTTGTTTATACGTAGGGTTGTAAAGAGATTGTGCATTAAAATTAGGGTACTTTTACCTTTGGGGATTGAGCATATTTATATAACTAGGTACGGAGTGTGT
>JAMYWD010000817.1:0-25000 GCA_028583415.1 Protea cynaroides | reverse complement strand
TCAGCATCATATACACCTTATGGAAGGTACCAACCCCTCAAGGGAACCTCAGAGACGGGCAAATCTTGTGATGAAGGAAGCCATTAAGAAAGAAATTTTAAAGTGCTTAGATCATGGGATCATATATCTCATATCTGACAGTGAGTGGGTCAGTCCGGTACATGTGGTACCAAAGAAGTCAAGAGTTACTGTAGTTGCAAATGCTAACAATGAATTGATTCCAACCTTTATCCAAACAGGGTGGAGAGTGTGCATAGACTACAGAAAGCTAAATGCGGCAACGTGGAAGGATCACTTTCCTTTGCCTTTTATTGACCAAATGTTAGAGAGGTTAGCTGGACATGAATACTATTGCTTCTTAGATGGATACTCCGGTTACAATTAAATCCCCATTGCCTTAGATGACTAATACAAAACCACTTTCACATGCCCTTACGGAACCTATGCTTACCGACGCATGCCTTTTGGGCTATGTAATGCCCCTGCTACATTCCAAAGGTGCATGATGAAAATCTTCTCAGATATGGTAGAACAATATTTAGAAGTATTCATGGATGATTTTTTTGTGCATGGGTCTACTTTTTCTGATTGCCTCCATAATCTCTCCTTAGTTCTTGCCAAGTGTACGGAGAAAGATTTAGTTTTAAATTGGGGAAAATGCCACATCATGGTAAAACAAGGCATAGTGTTGGGTCACATCATTTCCAAAGAGGGGATCATGGTTGACAGAGCCAAGGTAAAACTGATTGAAAAACTACCTGTTCCCAAATCTGTTAAGGACATTCACTCCTTTCTAAGACATGCCGATTTCTATCGGAGATTCATTAAGGATTTTAGTCAGATTGCTCATCTTCTCACCTTTTTACTTGCTAAAGACCAGCTCTTTGATTTTAATGATGCATGCCTTGAGAGTTTTAATCAACTCAAAAAGATTTTGACCACTGCCCCCGTCATTTAGGCACCCATATGGACAGAGCCCTTTGAGCTTATGTGTGATGCTTCTGATTTTACATTAGGTGCTATCCTTGGGCAACGGATCAATAAGTTGTCCCACGTAATCTCTTATGCAAGTAGAACTCTAAACGATGCATAGCTTAATTATACTACCACTGAAAATGAATTCTTAGCTGTTGTATTTGCTTTAGAGAAATTCCATGCCTACTTGATAGGATCTCATGTCATTGTGTACATGGATCATGCTGCCCTAAGGCATCTCTTGCAGAAAAAAGATGCCAAAGCTCGTTTCATTAGATGGGTTTTGTAAGACCCATACTCTGAAAACCCGGTCTAACCTTGGTTTTGTGTCGTGACAGGTCTTCCGATCATCACCGAGCCAGACGGGGCAAGTGGATAACAAACAGGTACGAAATCGGACCGAAGTCGACCAATTATACCTGATTTTAGGTATACCGATCGATGGTACTGGATGATGGTACCGGTCGACCGGTATGGCCTGCACAGCTATGTGTGGGAATTTGGAAATTGGTCTCTGCGGGTCCCGCTTTCCTGATTTCGAATCCTAAAAGTTTCCTAATCCTAGTAGGGTTACTAAACCCTATTTCTAGCCTATAAATACACCCTTAAACCCCTCAAATCCTTTCCATTGTCTCTCCAAACCCTAGAGAAGAGAAGAGCTTGGAAAGGAGAAGGAGTTAGGAAGAAGAAGGAGGTGCCGTCATTCCGTTTGACGAGCTCTGCTACGCCCGCAACGTGTGGGTGGATCAATACCATGCAAAGTAGGTATTGATCTAAAACCCTAAATTGGCCATAAACCCTAAGTTGCCGTCAAACCCTAGATTCGAGTTTCGAGATGATATTCATCGAAACGAGACTTGAATGAGTTGGGGATAACTCTAACTCAAAGCCTAGACTTAGAATGGATAGGAGAAACCCCGAGAATCCATGGAGGATGATCGACGCGGTCGAAAAACCCATGTATGGTCTTCCGAGACATGCCGGTCGACCATACCGGTTTCACATAGTGCGACCGTATGTTATGCCCGCTACCTCTGGGAGGTTATCGTGGGGGACCGGTGACCATCCGGTCGCCGTCTTTCCCACAGGCGACCGTACATCCACCGGTCAGCTCCGTGAGGGTATTTGTGATCTCTGTTGGTTTCACCAACATGAAACCCTAAACAATATATTCTAATGAAACCCCGATATTATGTAGGACTTTGTGACTTATCGTTTGGACCTTGCAACGCGGAGCAAGTTATTAACGAGCCGTAAGGGAATCTGACCTAAACCTAATAATTAATGGACGGGAAATCGTTGTTAATTATTGAATATCTTGATGTGGTGTTTGTGCATATTCACATGCCATCCTTTACTTTCACTATTATTATTGTTCATGCATTCATAGGATGTGATTGTTGGGCATGTGATTGTTTTCGTTGGTGTGTGGGGTGGGGCATGGGCCTGGGATCGCTCTTCACCCGGCACCTTTTGTAGTATTCTATCTTAACATGCTTGGTGCGGGTGGGGTATCGGGGGAAGATCGTGGTACGGTGGTCTCCGATATTGATGTTGTCCGCCATCGTTGGGTGGTACCGAGGATTCGAGTCGACGCTGGCTTGTCCACGATGCTTTAGCTCTATCTCTATGCCGTAGGGAGTTATGTTGGGATATGGTCTACTCGCTTGTTTCTATCCTAGTGGGTTAGTTGCGGATAGGGTATTGGGGAGGTGAGGTTTTGGTGGTCTCAGACCCGGCCTGCACGCCTAGCTCTATCTCTATGCCGTAGACGGCCGTGTCCGGGATGAGCATACATTGTTGACATCTAGGATTGGTTAGTTGCGAGCCCGGTTTGCAGCCCCGGCCGAGGGGGGCTTAGGTACTGGATGGGTAGAGTATCATGGGAGGTGCGGGTATACCTTAGCTCTATCTCTATTCCATGATGGGTGCATGTGGGTTGGTGGTAGTGTGATTTCTGGCGACGCCACACACTCGTGTATAGAGGTGCGGGGCCACCAAACCTTTCTATAGCACATTTGCAAACTTAAAACCGGACCACGGCATAAAAATGATTGTTACTCATGCATAATATTGTGGAACTGTCGATTGCCTTATCGAAGCTGTGGTTGTGAGCTCACCCTTTGTGCACATCTTGTTTTAGATCCGGATGCAGGTTATCCTGGACGATTTTGTAAACGCTCCGGCGTACGGCGGTCTTTCAACGTTGGACGTGCAGACGGAGCGAGCATGACACTTCATGCGAGTGCCCTTTCTCAAGTGTACCCTGATGGATTTTACTTATTTGTTTCAGTTATTTTTGTTTGTTATTAAGAGATGTAAAAGATTATTATTTTATGTTTGAATTTGAATAGTGGGATATTTATTTAAATTATTAATAGATACTCAGTTCATTCTATTTAAAGTCTTCCGCTGTATATTTATATTCTGATTGTGGTTATGTGTAATTGGTTTGTATGGGTGGACACGGCCTATTCGAGATCCTGGTGTGAACCGTTGGTTCAATGATGGTTCACTCACACCGTTCTGGTTGGGTCAGAATTGGGGTGTGACAGGTTTTGCTTTTACAAGAGTTTGACTTAAAGATTAGGGATAAACTAGGAATAAAAAATCTGGTTGCTGACCACTTATCCCGATTACCTAATTCTTTGATTGTTGATTCACCAGTCAACGAGTCTTTCCCAGATGAGTAATTGTTTGTAGTATCTAGTGAACCTTGGTTTGCTGATATTGTAAATTACTTGGTAACGGGTGCGACCCCTTCCCATTGGTCTGCCCAGGATAGGTATAGATTCCATTCCCAAGTCAAGTACTATTTTTGGGACGATCCATATCTGTTCAATACTTGCCCTGATCAGATTATCAGGAGATGTGTACCTGACCATGAACAGCAATCTATGCTGTCTTATTGTCATGATCAAGCGTATGGCGGTCACTTTGGGCCAAATAAGATCACGACCAAGGTTTTACAGTCTGGATTCTACTGGCCTAGTCTTTTTAAGAATTTCTTTAATTATTGTAAGGCATGCCTTCTTGCCAGTCTTTAGGCCGCATTACCAAGCGAAATATGATGTCACTCAACCCAATTCTAGTGGTTGAAGTTTTTGATGTTTGGGGCATCGACTTTATGAGTTCGTTCCCAAAGTCTTTTGGAAATGAGTATATCTTGTTAGTTGTCGACTACGTATCCAAATGGATAGAAGTTGTTGCTACTAAGACCAATGACCACAAGGTAGTCATTAAATTTCTAAAGGAGAATATATTCTCCCGATTTGGTACCCCCCGAACTATCATTAGCGATAGAGGAAAATACTTCTGCAACAAACCATTTGAGGCCCTTGTTCAGAAATATAGTATTGCCCATAAATTGGCAACCCCTTATCATCCTCAGACCAGTGGACAGGTTGAAGTGTCTAATTGACAAATCAAGCCGATTTTAGAAAAAACTGTCAATCCGACTCATAAGGATTGGTCAATTCGCCTCATAGATGCTTTGTGGGCTTATAGAACTGCTCTCAAGACCATTCTTGGTCAATCCCTTTACCGTCTGGTGTACGGGAAAGCCTGCCATCTACCAGTCGAATTGGAACATCGGGCGTTTTGGGTAATTAAAAAATTAAATTTTGATTTGTCAGATGCTAGTACTCATAGATGACTCCAGCTCTTTGAGTTGGATGAATTATGAAATGATGCCTACGACAGTGCCCGCATCTATAAAGAGAAGACCAAGGCATATCATGATAGACATATCCTTCGGAAGTCTTTCACCCTTGGCGACAAGGTTTTGATTTATAATTCTGGTTTGCATATTTTTCCTGGTAAACTTAGATCTCGTTGGGAGGGCCCTTATATTGTTCAAAATATTTTCTCATCGGGTGCAATTGAGATTTTAAATCCAGGTACAGGTGCAACCAGCAAAGTGAATGGTCAGCGTTTGAAGCCATTTTTGGAGCTTCCACACGACTCCACTAAAGAGGTCATGGATCTCCATGAGACTTTTTTACATATCCTTGATTCAGGGAGTTTTTTCATCCCCATGTCCTTGTCTTTTATTTTTCTACATACATTGAGTACAATGCATGATTTAAGTATGGGGGAAGGGTTAAGATTTCATTAAAAAAATAAATTTTGAGCTTTCATTGAAGATTTTAACATTTTAACTTTGGTTTTTGGGAAAGTCGGTCACTATTTCTATGGTTTTGACACAAAAGAGGAAGGAGAAAGAAACCTAGGAAACTATAGAATACGAAATAATGAAACCCTATATGAGGATAGTACTTAGGCTGTATTTTGAGGTGAGAATCGAGTTAGAAAAAACATCTTACCTCACCTAAAGAGTTGTAGTTGGTAATTTCAACCTTTGAATAAAGCTGAGACCTTCTTGTACTAGAGAAAAAAAATTATTATAGAAAAAATAATAATATAAGAGTTTTTGTTCTTGGAACTAGACAGGGCATTCCGCCTCAGGAAGCGAGGTGACTTGATTGAAATTCCTTGGATGCATCTCTTGTTAAAAAAAAAAACCCTTTAGCATCAATGTCCTTAAAGATATATGTCAAAAGCAAAGCTACATAGTAACATGAGAATGCATAACTACCTGCACTTCTCAAGTCAACTGTAGTGGAGTAGCTTAAAGGGGAAGAAAGAAAAAAAAGAAAAAAAAAGGAGAAAAAAAATTATGAAATGCAAGTGTTAAAAGCTATTCTTGGATCTTGATTACCAGTATATTACAAAGGATTCACCATAAGGAGAGATATGTTTGGAAGATATAACAAGATTTCCTAATTGACTTGTGACCTTAGTGTTTGAATCATATGAGGTTACAAAGTTCAAGTGTGGGGGTTTCTATGTTTTCTTGATCCCAAGTTGAGTGTCTTGACTAATAGGATGTGTGTGTGTTCTCTTTCCTCAATAGCAAAGTTAAAGCTTGAAATTTTTATATGAATTTTGTGTGTTTATTCTCTGAAAACACTCACGTGATACAACTCGTCCACTGGGGGTGACTTAAGGGTTTAAAGGCTTGTTGCATGTGCTAAGTGCAATCGTGATTCCTATGAAAATGAGTTAAGATTTTATTTTATTTTCTTTTTATATTTTTCTTTGCTCGGGACTAGCAAAACTCAAGTGTGGGGGAATCTGATGAACATATTTTATGTGTGAATTTAGGGTATAAAGTATGCATATCTTATTCTATTTATGATGCTTCTCGGGTATTTAATGTTGATTTTATGTTTGTAAGGTGTAGGTGAAAGAATGGAAAAATTTGAGCTTGAAAAGACCATTTTATGAATTTTTGGTGATCTTGTCCAGTTAACCCACCCAGTCAACTCAGTAGCCGGGCATAGGGATGAATTTTATAAGGAGAGCCATGAATTTTGTGTATAAGATCAGCCTTGGACCAAGTCAAGGAGTAACCCAATCTCATGTGAAAGATTTCATTCTCTTGAGAAAATATTCCTTACTTATTTGGAATCAAATTTACAAGATTGGCATGGCATGGAAGAATGAAAAGCTCCAATAGATTATGGAAGTTTTCAAGAAAAGATAATGATGCTAAAGATATGATGAGTTGGTGCAAGAATTTTTCTACTAAAAAATCATCCACATACAATGAACCTACAAGATTGGAATTTGGTTATCAAAATTATCTCTACAAAATCTCTTGTAATCCAATTGTAAAGATTGATTGTGATCTTTACTCACTTGTATATATATGTGATGCTCAACAATAAAAAAATCATCTAAGAATTCTATTGTAAGCTTTTTTTTCAGTTTTGAAAATTTATGAGAGAGTTTGAGATTCTTAGTTTCTTCTTTTCAAGTTGTGTTCTTTTTGCTTAAGTTTATTTATTTATTTTTTAAGTTTTAATTTCAGATTTAAAACTCTGTAGTAGGGTAGATAAAAATAGGTTGTACCCCATTACTAATTTAATTTAGGAGAGAAGGCTCCTTCTGTAATCTTTTGCACATCGCCTTGAAGTGACAACAAGACGACGAGCAATGATAGAGGAATCTTCTAACAAGATAAGTTTTTCTTATATTCTTTTATTTTTAATTTTATTCCCTTCATGCAATAGATCTGTGTTACTCTATGATTAATATAATGGTTTCGTAAATCTTCGTGCTGTTAGGAATTGATAATTATCATTTTTGTGACTTGATTAATTTTTATTGGAAGTAAATAGGATGGTTAATTCATTCAAATCCATTTACTACGCTTTACCTTATTTGAATTAGGATAATAACGATTCCTCCCTGAGATCGATCCGTTACTACACGATACTGTGCACTTGCGGTTACATACACATTTAATTTATATCAACTGCCTATGCATTTCATAGAAAGTAAGGTTTTTGCTTAGAATTTAACTACCGGCCTCATGGTGGGCGCCAATCTATTATCGTCGAATTTGGCCTAGGGCTCTTATTGACGACACCTATCACAAGAAAATAAGTAGACAGTAGGGTGGGTTGGATAACCCTGTGGCCACTCTGATGCCTAAGTAAACTCTTATGACGATAAGCAGATGAAATCAGAAATAGTGAAAGCCAAGTTCAAAGTAAAGAGGGGCTCGAGTAAATTCTACGAGTAAGGAAGTACGAAAGAGTTAGAGAGAGAATTAATGTGCTAGTAAATCTCAAAAAGTCGATCCATTTGCCAGAATGGCTTAATTTTAGGAGCACATCTTTGCAGTTGCATAGATCTCAGGACTCAAATCAAGATCCTCAGGGAGTTACTGTCATGATGTAGGAGTTTGAGAGTACCTCCGTCGGTTCCATCCCCTATTTCGAGGGGGTTGTGTGTATGCGGGATAGTCCCTTGGCCGTCTAATGAGGATTCAACGGTCGGGTTTGTTATAACTGCCCCTGGATTCCTTGATACATAATTAATGTTGCTTCTAGTGATTGACACGTGTAACTAACCAATAGTTTATTGGTAAGTTACTACTTATCTGAACTTAATGGTCGCAACCACCTCTCCTAACCATCCGAAGATATGGAGGGGTGTGATATGCCTTAACGAGATTCTGACATGTGTCCACAGGAGCAATTGATCCGCATGAAGACACGTGTCCTCTTCTGGTTGGCTTGCTTTATCGTGATCCTAATAGGAGGGAAATGGTTTTTGCCAATTACTTTCAAGGTATAGAAAATCTTAGTTCAAAGAATCCCCGGTCATTGATAGATACAGATAGAAAAGAAGGAGGTGGAAGATCGTAAAAGTTGCAGAAACTCAGTAATCTAACAACAACGAGTTGGCCAGGGATGAAAGAGATAATGGATGTTGAAGTGTATGCAAAAGATGAAAGTGCATGAAGAAGAAAAGTGCATGAAGAAGGTAATTGATTTCTGACATTTATCTTCAAAAATTTTAAAATCACTCACCATGGAGGAACAAGACGTAATGTCACCAATAGAGATAAAATTCTGGCCAAGCTAGAAAGTAGCGGTTAGTAACATACAACATGCTTGAGTTGGAAAAAAAAAATGACATTATCGAGAGTCAAAGTGCCCATCCAATGCTTTGCTTGAGTGCAGACTCAGGCTCGCCCTAGTAGTTTAGCATTGCTTGCTTAAGAGTGTCTTCGAGGCTTGGTCAATGGATCAAGTCCTCTCACTTGCATCCAATGTGTGCCTTGCATCTAACCTTCAATTCTCTCTCCCTTTCAAGAAGGACCCCCCTTAGGTACCCAATTCCATCTTCTGTGGGCATTGTAGCGCCCAAAAATATGTTCTATGCTTGAGCTGATCAACCCTTGATATAGCCTAGAATGGTCGATTGTGCAAGGTAGTCTTTCCTTTCACTGGGCAATGTGAAGGACAAATAGTATTGCATATGCAAAACAACCCTAACATTCTATTTATAAAGGGCGTCCCAGTGCACGAGGCTCCCGCTATTGCAGGGTCTAGGGAGGGCAGAATGTACCTAGCCTTACCCCCACAACGTGGAGAGGCTGTTTCTGTCTTAACATTCTATTTATATACACCAAAAATTTCAATTTTCTATTGTGATACTCTCCCAAAATGTAGTAAGGCTTGTTTTGATGTAAAATTTTATATCTACTATTTTACATATTAAAGTCTAGGAAAAATTCACCCACCTCTCCTATAGTTTGCCTTGTAGTTTGCCTTAATAACATACACCCACCTTTTTTCACAATAATTACACTAACACCCCCTGCCATCAAGTAGACTAACAGAAAATTTAAAAAGATCGTTTTACCCCCAACACCATTCCCTTTGATTTTGCCTTAGCCTGCCCTTCTCTTACCTCCCTCAGATAAATTCTGACAGCCCTCGCCCCAAACAGGTTCGATTAAGGCTTCCACCGTTCTCCTCGTATGCCACCCTGAGTCGTTAGATGAGTACATCGAGGCTTCTCCATGCCTGCTTGAGCAGACAAGCGCAAGAGCAAGTGGGATTGGATCGCCAAAATAGGAACAAGCAGAGTGGTGCACCTTGGTCTTCTCGAACTGATCGAGACAAATTTCCATGAATAAATTTCCAAAAATCACTATGCCATTTCTGGTAGCTCTGAATAATTAGTTATGAATTCCAAAAACAAATCCCATTCATATTGATCCTTTTGGCTTCTTTTACAGATGATATTCAAAGCAACCATAATTAATCTTCTCAAATCACTAATCTATCACTCACCAGCAGACCTGATCAAGTATTTACGAAAGCCATCTCTAATCTACGAAAGCCACTTGAGAATGTGCATCTTGTGAGTAATAAGGGAGGTCTGTGGTTCTTGAGGTACTGTTGGAAAGTGTTCCAATCTCTTCTATTCTGTGATTCATACCTACTTGGCGGTGCTGTCGACGATCGTCTGCAGTTCACCCGCCTGTTGCGGAGGGACTCTCCCCTTGGTTAGGCTTCGACGCACCTCAACTGCCACTGATGTCGAAGACCAGCAAATGAAAAAATCTTCCTTGACCTTCTAATTATTACTGTTTGCAGATACTTTGATGCTAAATAAAATGGTGATTTTCGGCAATGAGAAGCTGGATGGATCCCTATAGATTTATGACAGTCAAGCAATATTTGGTTGTTCACTATTTTTCTCTTTCTTACCCCTTTCCAACTTACTCACAATACCCTATTTCAGGTGAGTGAACAATCAAATTAGATTTTCTATTTTATGGCCGATTTTTTCGTAGGTAAGTGAGTTAGAACAAACGTGGTAGAGGTAGGTAGGATCGGTGCAGTCGCAAAAGCCAAACAGGAAAGAGAGGATGACGGAGAAGAACAAGGTAATTTTGGCATTTAAAAAATTATAATGGGTATATTGGTAAGTTACCATGTTTAAAGGGTAGTTTTGCCATTAAATTGTTTAAGATGATGATACATCATCAATTAGCAAACCTGTCATAATGGACAGGGTTTGTGTGAACTTTATTTCAAAAAGTAGGGGAGGTTAGTGTGATTATTGCAAAAAAATGTGGGAGCGTGTTATTAAAGCAAACTATAGGGAAGGTGGGTCAAGTTTTCCTTAAAATTTACTCTAGTATTTGTTTATGAGAGATAAGATATAGTGATCTCTAAAGGGGAAAAAAAAATGAAAATTCACATTTCTTTTAACTCTTGGAAACAAATATTGAAAAAAAAAAAAAAAAACTAACATATAAAATACTACACCTCCATAAAAGCTTACTTGAAAACAGAGGGAGACTAAGTGAGTTGAATTTGAATTTTTTTTTTGGGTAGAGTAGCTGAGTTTTATTGCTTGATCTTAGGAACCATGTTGGGGCATACTGCAATCGATGAGCGGAATCTGTATTGAATTTCACTAATTCAGTTTATATTCTAAGGTTTCAATGACCTTTTATTATGTGTGACTTGAATTTTTGAATAGATTTGTATCTAAGATCCAAAACCAAGGAGAATGGACATGGGCATATGACTCACATCTCTCCTTTACCATGTCATTGCAAAAATTGGGTTAGCTATTTTTTGATACTAAATATTTAGTTGTAAGGAAAACTAAGGGGAAGGAAGTAAAAATTTAAAATTTTAGAAGGAAACTTTTGTAATCATTATTACATCATATGATTATATCATTAATCAAAAAATCATTCCATATTTGATTATTAAATTTTAGGATGAATAATTGATTATAAAATTTTATTTTACATTGTATGAAAATTCCATACATTTTAAAAAAAAATTGAAATAAAAATTACATCTAAAAATATCATTTCTAAATATGTTTAGAAACTTAAATGTGTATACAATTATGTTGAGTAAAAATTATATTAGTTTATTTTTTAAGTTCGAAAAAATTTCATTTCCCACCCCTCTAGATTCCCTTACAATGAAACATAGTCTAGAGAATGAGATTATGAGATTGAATTTCAAGTTTTGATTAGTTGTAAGGAAAATTAAAAAAAAGGGAGACAAAAATTTAAAACTAAAATAGAAACTATTGCAATCATATAAGTACATGTGTCACTCTAATTAATTCCAAATCATTCTATATTTAGTTGATAATTTATAATTCACTTTGCATCCAAATCCATGGTATTTGAAAAATAAAATAAAATTTATATCTAATAAAAATTATTATTAAATATGATAAGAAAATTATGTAATTATATATTTTTTTTTAAATTTAAAAATTTTACTTTACTTTCATTCCTTTTAATTTCCGCTTATCATGATCATTAAGGATTTACCAAAAAAAAAAAAAAAAAAAGATCATTGAGGAGAATGGTCCTCATCTGTACTGAAATTATTCAGCCCAGATCCAATCCATTTTATGACAAAGACTTAAACAAGTCTAGCTAACGATCACCAAATGAAAATGGTGACAGACCGAAAACCCACATCATGTCTCTCCATTTTCTTCGCCATTTTATAATGACCAGAAATCCATTTCTCTGATTCGTTTCATGTTCACAGAATCACAGCAGCCGTTCCTTTTCTAAATCTAATAAACAGCGAGTAAGATCAGGGTCTCTCTCCTCTCTCCTCTCTCCTCCCTCCTCCCTCCTCCCTCCTCGCACGCATACACTCTCTCTCTTCTCTCGCGCGCTTCAGACTAGAGGGGTTACCCAACGCGGAAGAACGAAAGCAAGAAGTGAAGGAGGAGAGAAAACGAAGCAGAAAAAGGAAAGAAGGCCTTTGCACTGTTCAGATCGGACAGCCACAGCGATGCTTCCCACCGCCCAATCCTTCTCTCTCTTATTTGCTTTCCTACTTGTCGTCTCTCCGGCTTTTGCTTCCGAGTCTGATCACAAGGTAATGTGACGCTTAAACCCAACTCCATCTTTAACCCTAATTAGCTGGTTCTCTGAAGCAATTGGCTTCGTGGGTCGTCGATATTTTGGTGTGATTTGGTTTTTCTGCAACTGGATTTTCATTACACGAGATCTGGAAGTCATTTGTGTGGAAATGGTTATATTTGTGGCCTCTTTGGTACTTTCTGGGCATTCCTGTTTTGTGTGAGTGGCTATATCTTGAGTGGGCTTCGTCGGATTGGTTCAAGATTGCAACTTCGTGGGTTTGGGGATGATTATTGGTGTTTGGAACTTCTGATTCGGGTCTTCGTGTTTGATATCTCTATTGAGGTCTTACTCTGGGAATTCAATTAAGTGGACTTATTTATTTAGGGAACGAAAACTCTTAGTGTTTGGATTAGATCTGAAGGGGGTGTTTGTTGTCTTTCTTTTTTTCTTTGGATCTCTGATTGGGAAGGATGAATTTATGTGTTAATTTCTTAGGGTGGGATCTTTGTTGTGAATCCATTGTAGATTCCATCATTTGCTTGGGTTTGGACTGGGTTTGGAAATACCTTTGGATTATCCGCAGATCCTTTCTGCATTCCATGCTGCGTATCTGATAATGAGTACTTTGTAGCTCGTAGGGAATCTTGTATGGCTTACTCTGCTACTTTGAAGTAGATACCTCTTTCCGGCGAATCTGATGTCAACTTTGCTCTTGAGAAAAAAAAAAGAAGTTTCTAACTTCAAGAGAAATGCAACCATTTTCTGGGTTATGTTCCTGATGGTTTTGATGTTATGTTTTAACCGTTGTTTGAGTGGGAGTTGCATCTAGGTTAGCAAGGTTTGATGCAATTTATTGTCTTTGCTTACAGTCATACACTGTATGTTAATCTTTTACTGTTGGGATGTTAATACACTTTCAAGTGAAGTTTTAAAAAATATAAGCTTGGGCATAAATGAGGAGCATAGTCATATCTGTTTAGTGCTGTGCTTCAGAATATGTTCATCCCAGAACTATGCTTAGTGCAATCTGAGATTCTTCTATTATCATTGTTCTTTTTTTGTTTTCTTATTTTTTCTGGGGCATTTGTGTGGTGAAATGTAGTCATTTGGAGGACAATGTCATACTCATGTATGGGATATCGAAATAAGAGTCTCAGCTCTAAATTTCATGATACAAATTGGTTATGTTTTCCTGGTTGTTCAGTCATTTGATGACCAAGTGATTGTTTGATAAACTGTCACAATGAAGTAAAGTCAAACAGAATTTAATCCGTTCTTTCTCCCTGCCTCCTCTTCTCTCCTCTGTCATCAGGGGACAGAACTGAACCAGTAAATCAGTAATTCTCTATCTTAACTGACATCATTGACTGAATTGGCATTCACCATTTTTAGTCCCTGGGTCTATTCATTTTTCTTTTTCTCTTACCTGTAATTCATATCTCTTATACAACTCAGATATCTAATGTTGAGGGACTGATTATCTGTGATACTGATCAGTTTTCTGATATCAATCATGGTGGTATTCAATTATTTTTTGTTACATTATATTGATGTGACCAAGGTTTAAAGTATCGGTGTATCGTATCATATCGGTACCTACCGATACCGATACCAATACCGATATGATACCTATCGGTACGGCCGATACTTAAAATTTGGATTCTCAGTTTTCACTTTTCTCACAT
This sequence comes from Protea cynaroides, assembly GCA_028583415.1. Taxonomy (NCBI): domain Eukaryota; kingdom Viridiplantae; phylum Streptophyta; class Magnoliopsida; order Proteales; family Proteaceae; genus Protea; species Protea cynaroides. Next base: position 11,110 of record JAMYWD010000817.1, on the reverse strand, counting down.
TTGATACCAACAAGATATGATACTATACTTATGTGTATCGTTCGTTGGCTACTGATACCGATATGATAAGCCGATACCTAATGATACGATACTTAAAACCATGGATGTGACGACAAGAGTGGGATCACCACCAGACTCTTTAACAATAAAGAATTCAGTTAATATGCTATCCAAACTTTTGGTGATTAATGAAACATTTGTATTAAGTTTCATGTATTAATATTTTTCTCTACTATTTACAATTAAAGTAGGATTCTCAGTAGGCATCTGGTTTTTTTTGCTTTGTGAAGCATATTCAAGCTTGAGTATGGCTCTCCAAGCCACTCTGCCGCTTTCTAGCTTGCAGGTCACCACCAGACTCTTTAACCACAAAGAATTCAGTTAATATGCTATCCAAACTTTTGGTGATTAATGAAACAATTGTATCAAGTCCCTTGTATTAATCCTTTTCTCTAATATTTACAATTAAAGTAGGATTCTCAGGAAGTATCTGGTTTTTTTGCTTTGTGAAGCATATTCAAGTATGAGTATGGCTTTCCAAGTCACTCTGCCAAGGTTTCTAGCTTGCGGGTGTTATTTCATTATTTATCTGCTGGGGTGCTGTTGCTGCTGTTGCTTTTTTTATATTATTATTGTTTGGTTATGTTTAGCTTCTCTCATCAACATTCTCTCTCTTTTTTTTCATCTTCATCTTCATCTTCATCTTCATCTTCATCTTCATCTTCATCATCTTGTTTTTTGTCATAGTACTATTATAGTTTCATTTCATAATCAGTATTTCACAGTTGTCAACTTTACTGGAAATCACTCAGGATCCACTTTGCAGTTCTATGCTTCTAGTCATATGCTTGTCAGAATTTTATTTTTCTGTTTTATAACATGCTTATCATATTCTATGGTCCTCAAACTAAACATCTCATGTTTTAATGTGTCATGTTTATAATCTTATTGAATCTGATGATGCTTGGATGCACCATTGCTTGTCTAACCTAAGGCAGACTAGTCAGATGATAACTATGTGAAACTACTGCAAGGTGCTGGAAATTCTTAATGCATACATGTTCATATAGGTTGTCCATGTATCAAATATGTTCTAATATAATTAGGTTGTGTATCTGTGCAATATTGGAGTGTACTTGTGGTAAGCTGATTTACATGGGAACTATATAAATCATATGTATTTAATATCTTTAAAAAGAAAAGAACAGAAATGTGACAGCCTAAAACTTTGTTTAAAATATTACCATGGAAATGTTGGTAAGTTTTGGGTTTCAGAGATTGGAGTTTCCATCTTATGAAAGAATGATATATTTTGTCTGTTGCTATATCCTATGCCACCTGGACACTTCATATTCTCATAATATACTGAATCAACAAGTTCTCTGTTCCTCCAGTTGTTACCAATGGTAGATATTCTTGGCGAAGAAATATCTTCTAATGAGTCGTGACATTGTAAAGGTCATGATACTGAAGGTGCCTTTGTGGCTTTATGATTTAATCTTGGTACAATTTGAGCTAAATTCTAGTTCAAGAACTCTTGATTTCGGTATTTCATTGGTAGAAGGGTTATGAATGTTCAGTAAATGCGGATCCTTTTTCTCTACTATGTATTTATTGTCTGCTTCTATAATAGATTTTTGTTATGATGTATCAGTAATTTAATAAAGGGACCTTTAATAAATGTCGAGGAGAGGTAGTTCTATAGAAGTAGGCTAATTATGCGTTCATGAACTGCTCTCCTAAGCTTTGGATGCTTTTACTCTCATGGTCCAAGGGTAGCTGACTCTTGGATTTGGATAAGTCCTAGGAGGCTACCAATTCTTCTCCCAATCAAGAGGTTTTGGGACTTCTGAATTCGTCCAAGAGCGAAGGTGATGCAAAGGCTAGGGTTTATGATCAACTTTAGACCCTTAGCCTTGCTATAGGATCTTTTACAACCAGTCCCAATAAGAACGTAATCAAAACCAAGAAATCAGAATTAGAGAACTTATCTTTGAGAGCAATCCAAATATTGGTTGGTCACAAAACTTGGAGGGATTGTAGCTTAGGATATGCTTGCAACCATATCCGAATTTGAGATCAATCCAACGAAGGGCTGAAGAGTTATGAATTTTCTTCAAACTGCTATCATCTGAAAATGTGTCTGGGTTTATAGCAGCAACAATAACTCCTTGATATCAGCAATCGATGGATCTTTGGAGGGTGATAATTGCGCAAGCAATAAGGGATAGTAGGGGAGATAGAGGAAGAGATTGAGAGAAGAGAGGATAAGGGAATAAGGGGGTCGGTTGAGTCTCACAACCTAGTGACTCAACCAGAAACGCAAGAGCAGTTTCTGGTTTTTTTTCAAGTCTAAACTTCTTTCATCTTATTCATCCAAATATATGGAGTATTGTGTTTACATAATTATGGAAGGGAGATTAGTCAATCCTTCCATTGTTGATTAGTCTCATGGAAGGAAAGACCAATCTTTCCTTGCTATAAAATAAACTTTCTAAAACTGAAAAGAAAAACTAAGAGGAAACTTTCCTAAACATAGGATGGAAAGTTTCTAAAAAAAATAAAACTCTTAACTTAAGCAAGTCTCTAATATAATTACTACTATTAGAGACATGCTTAAATGGTAATTTATTATTAGGAAAGCATTAACAAAACAAGAAATAATAAGGGAAGAATCTATTGCTAGTGCTGGACAGATGTACCGAGCTGTATAGCTCTCTTTGACTTGGTCACAGCTGGCCAAGGCTCAGCCATAAGCCATGGCTGGCTTGGCTGGACAGGCTTGGTTGGCTTGGCTTGGTGGCTGGCTTAGGCCTTGTGTGGCTGTCTATACTGCATCAGAAGGTGTTTGCTTGATTAGTGGCTTTGAACTGGGGGTTTGGCTATAAGAAAATAGGTTTCCCTTCAGCTGATGATTTTGATATGTGAGCTGAAGGGATGCGCTGACCACCTTTTTGCTCATTGAACGTGCTAGAGATGTGTTACTCAATTCTGTCCTACTTGGCCACTTCCCTTCTCTATGATACTCGTCATGGATTTGTGGGTTTACTTTTGGATTTTTCGTGGCATTATCACCTCATTCTTTCCTATGTTTACATTGATTGGGAAGAATATTTTGGTTTGTGTTCCTCTTGCAGTTATGTGGAGATTCTGGAGGAGGGAAGTGGAAGAGTGGTAGTGCCTATGTTCTTTCATCTTTTTTATCTGCTTGTATGTTTTTGGGTTAGTAGTGTGGTTTGTGGTTGATTTTTATCTGAAGAGGACGGTGGTCTTCATAGGTTGTTTCTATCAAGGGGCTTTTTTTTTGTGTGTATGTGTGTGGGGTTGGGTTTTTTTTTTTTTTTTTTTGGGGGGGGGGTGTTGTTATTGCCATGTTGAGAGTGCATTTTGGATTATATCATACGTTTTGAGGGTTTCATGGGGGATATTTGTTGAGACTGATTCTTACTTTCGTATTTTGGTTGCTGATTGTTCAATAGGGTGGTCATGGTCTTTGGCATGTTGGTTCGGCATCTGCAAAGAATATGGTAGATGAGTTGGCTAAGAGTGGTAGTAGTTAGGATGACTTGTCTTCTAGTTTTTGATTAAAGCTGCCATTGGGTCACTCACTCTCTCTCTCTCTCTCCCCCCCACTCCACCCTCTTTTTCGTTTGGTCGTTCTAGTTTATAGAGATCTAGTTGACCCTCATTTCTAGTTGGGTGGCCTTTTATTTAATCCCCCCTCCCCTTTTTCGTTTCCACTAAAACCTATATCATTGTTCATGGAACAAAGACAATTCTCTATGCCTGCTGGTGATATTCTGTTGCTTATATTTGTTGTTCATTGATGAAGCCAATCCTATTTGAGGAACGAATGAATTTATATAATACTGCCTGGATTACTAGTTTCATGACCTACCATCCCAATTTTCTTTGATTTGAAATTTGGGTTTCATCATGAATATGGACTCCCACCAACTTATTATCATATTTTTGCTGTACTTTAGTTTGCTCTTATATTGTGAAGTATTGGGCCTATTTTTGTACTCATAATGAAATTGCATTTTTATATTTGTCTTGTTGCAAGAAGAGTGAACCCCATAGTTCAGAATTTTGGCCAAAATTTCGGATTTCGGCCGAAATATTTCGTTTTTTATCAAAACCGAAACGATATGGGTGTCGGTATGGAAATTTCCAAAATTCGGTCCGAAATTTCGGTTTCGACCCGAAATATGGTCGAAACCGGTTCGAACTAAGGATGTAAATGGATAGCCAAAACTCCGAATTCGATTCGAATCCGTAGCCATGTAGGGGAATCCGAATCCGAACAATCGGATTCGGATGCCAATTCGGATAGGTGGGATCGGATGCGGATGCGAATTCGGATAGTACTCTAAATGAGCGAATATAATCCGCTCCGATCCGTTTAAATATTTAAACAGTTTCCATATTAAAAAAATAGGATTAAAACCTAACTTTAAGTATTTTTAGGGTTCAGTTTCCATATTAATAAATATTAAAACCTAATTTAACGTCACACACAGAAATCAGTTTCCATATTGATAAATATTAACCTAAATTAATGTCACTTATAGAAATCAGTTTCCATATTAATAAATATTAATATATTATTCCCTAAGTTAAGGTCATCTATTTATAAATCAGTTTCCAAAAAAAATTATTTTATTTGTTATATTAATGTGATAATGGGAATTGCAAATATAACTTACATTTATTTTATTTATTATAAAAACGAAGAAGTGGGAATTGGAATGATAACTACTATATAATAACTAAATAGTGGGGATTACAATAATTACTTCTCAATTTACATTACTCTATTGTACGTATTTCTAGGGTTAGTTTCCATATTAATAAATATTAAACCTAATTTAACGTCACACACTTAGAAATTTGTTTCCATATTCATAAATATTAACCTAATAAATTAACGTCACTTACCTAGAAATCAGTTTTCATATTAATAAATATTAATATATTATTACCTAAGTAACTAAGGTTAACCTCAACTATCTATAAATCTGTTTCAAAAAAAAAAAAAATTTATTTTTTATATTAATGTGATAATGGGAATTGCAAATATAACTTACATTTATTTTATTTATTATAAAAACGAAGAAGTGGGAATTGGAATGATAACTACTATATAATAACTAAATAGTGGGGATTACAATAATTACTTCTCAATTTACATTACTCTACTATTTTCCTGAGTGATTTTTAGGGTTTTTTAGTTTTCTCAATAGGGAGGAGGAGCCGTAGAGGAAGATGGAGAGGCAAGGAGGGACTTGTAAACTTGTGCTCAAATTCTTGATCTTGCATCTAAATTTTTTTTCTTGCAATTTCATCTTCATTTTCTAGACCTACAGTGTATTGCCCCATCAGAATCTCTCTTATTGTTTCCTTCATATGTGTTGGTCAGATGCAAAATAACACCAGCATCAACCAAAGATGAAGAACAAGCTCCCTTTGAAGTAGATGAAGAAGAACAGGTAGACACAGATGATGTAAAAGTTCTTTGACGAAGAAGAAGCAGAAATCAGAATTTCTTTCACAAAGAAGAAGCAGTGAAGAAGGAAGATTTTATTAACAAAGAAGCACTTGGATTGGATTTTAACTGGGTATCCGGTTAAAATGTGAATTTGAATTTGGATTTAATTTTTAGAAATCTGTCGGATGCTGAGGCTGATTCGGATAAGGTGGTTAGGAGTTGGATTCGAATTCGGATAGTAACTTATCCGTGCTGAATCCAATCCATTTACATCTATAGTTTGAACCAATCCATCGAATCATATTAGAAATTAGGTCATTTAAAAGCTTCCTTTCGACGATTTTGACTGGTTTCGTCTCCTCCTCGACCGAGAGTGCAGTGGGGCACCAAAACAGGTGAGTTTCCTTCTTTTAATCCGCTTTACCTTCATTCTTCCCCTCATTGTAAGCAGGTCTCCGGCTGGTCTAAGATCCATTCGCGAGATGGATTCGAACCAACAAGACCACTGAAGGCCCTACTTCCCAAAAAAGTAGCATCGCGAGTCCCTAGTCAAGCTACCCCCCCAAGGTGACACCGAAGGTCTACCTCCTTTCGCTTCTTGTTTTCTTCTATTTCCCTCCATTGTAAGCACCATTCGATCCCATTACAGGCTTTACGTGAAACTTAAGTTTAGGGTTTCTTCAAGCTTCAAGGTTAGTGTAATCCCTTTTTGGTAAGCATGAACCAGTCTCAGTAAGATGGAACAGTTAATCTTCAGAACAAAAAATGAATGTTAGAGGTAATCTCAGTAAGAACGAAATAGGTGAGTCTCAGGTTCGTTGTTCTTCAAACGAACCTGAGATTGGTAAATGTTCATTCTGGAAAGTGTTTTGGTTTATGCTTCTGATACTTTTAATCTGTATCTATTTTGTAGAAGATATGTTTTTCTTAAAGATTTCAAAAAGGTTCTTTACTTCAGACTTTCCCACAGTACCAGAGATTCTCATTTTTTTTGGCTACCGAAACCTCATTCGAAACATACTTTTTTTTTTTACCAGGTTTCGCCGAAATTTCAGCTGAAACCATCAAAATTTTGGTTTTTGGCCTGTGGCCGAAACCAGGCATGAAACCAAAATTAGAATCCTTGGTGAACCCTGATCTGAATTCTTATATCTATGTCAAAGCCGAGATTTAAGTTCTTTCTCTGTCCAGGAGGCAGGGTTTTTTTTCTCTCTGTCATGGTGTATTTGGAGTATCGTGTTTTGTGGTAGTGTGTTAATCTTTTGTGTGGTAGACTGTTGTGACATCAATGTTTGCTGAAGTAAAAGGCATGACAAGCAGGGCACTAATCTTTAGAGTTGATCTGTTCAAATTATTGCTCTTGCTTCATACTTAACTGGAGCTTTACTCATTCTTGTCAATATTGAGATGAATAGGCAGCACACTATGTGTCCTTTTGGATTTTTTTGACAAGTTTGGGTTTTCTGCCTACAGTATCAACAAGAAGATCCAGTGACCCTTTGGGTAAACAAGGTTGGACCCTATAATAATCCACAAGAAACATACAACTACTATAGCCTTCCGTTTTGCCAGCCAGGAAGCAATGCTGCTCATAAATGGGGTGGTCTTGGTGAAGTTCTTGGTGGAAATGAGCTTATCGACAGTCAGATTGAAATAAAGTTTCAGAGTATGTAATACATTATGTTAATGGATAATTTTTTTTATGGAAGTTGGTTGAAGAACTCAAAAGTAGAAAATTATCTTACAATTTGTTCTGGCAGAAAATGTGGACAAGGCTTCCATATGTGAACTTGAACTTGATGCAGCAAAGGTTAAACAATTCAAGGATGCAATTGAGAGTACTTATTGGTTTGAATTCTTCATGGGTATGTTAATCTTTCCTGCAATGGCCTCTTAACTCCATGATGCTTGAGCTCAGGACATTTGAATGTTAGGTTTTTTTTTATTTTTTATTTTTTTAATTTTTTATTATTTTATTATTTTTTATGTTCCATGATTGCTGAATGGATTTTACTTGTCTATTATATTCCTTGGTTGGACTGTTTACACTTTGCATCTTTGACTTGACAAATTCAACTCCAGATGACCTGCCTTTGTGGGGTATGTACTTTTATCACTTTGTTCAGTTTAAGATTCCTCCCTGATAGTTGCAATTGATTTCATTGGCCCTGTTTAAACCTGTATCATTTATAATCAGGTTTTGTTGGTGAGGTCCGTCCTAACAAGCATGTGCTTTTTACGCACAAGATTATTATTGTCAAGTACAATGGAGATCAGGTTTGTGCTCTTAAGTATTCTTATTCATAATATATTAGATTTATTGGGACCTGACTGGCATTAATCTTTAGAAAATTCTTCCCTTGCAGATTATTCATGTTAATCTCACTCAGGACAACCCTAAACCCTTAGAGGTTGGGAAAACGCTGGATATGACATACTCTGTCAAATGGATACCAACAAATGTCACTTATGCACGGCGTTTTGATATTTATCTGGACTATCCTTTTTTTGAGCACCAGGTCAATAATGATTATTTTTTTGATTGTTCCTTTTCTCATTTGATATCAGTTCTGGAAGTTTTCTGTTATTTAAATTCAGTTGCTGCATTTGTAGTACTCTCTCTCTCTCTCTTTTGGCCCCCACCGTGGTGGGGGGAAGGGAGGGAGGGAGGGAGAAGATGTTACTGATTTGAACTTTGAGATGGTTGAAGATTCTGTCAAGATGATGGTCATTAAGTATTAACACATAAAATTTGTTCATTCATTACTATGTTCTTTGCATTTAAAATTAGAGTTCTGATTGTTGAAAATTTAAATCTTGTTCTATGTGCAGATTCATTGGTTTTCCATTTTTAATTCTTTCATGATGGTTATCTTCCTTACTGGATTGGTGTCGATGATTTTAATGCGAACTCTGAGAAATGACTATGCTAAATATGCTCGGGAAGATGATGATCTGGAGACTTTGGTGACAATACCTCAACTTTGTCATGATTACCCTCTTTATCTCTTTTCTTTCAGTAGTTGGATTTGCTGGATTTTTTCTTTCTTCTTTCCACCTTGAGATGGATTTTAGTTGCCAATTCAATGCCAATAGCCCAAGGATTGATTTTTCCCCCTCCACTGCTTCATGACCAGGAAAGGGATGTGAGTGAGGAGTCTGGTTGGAAACTTGTCCATGGTGATGTTTTCCGGTCTCCCCGCAATTTGGTTCTACTTTCTGCTCTTGTTGGTACTGGTGCTCAACTGGCGATGCTTATTCTCCTTGTTATCCTTTTGGCAATCATTGGAATGTTGTATGTCGGGTATGTTGTCATTTCTGATCTTAATGAAATATTCCCCTACCTCTGTCAGTGTTTATTTCATATGCTATTTAAGAATATCATGGCTTCATTTTGTGCATTTTACTTTTTTTTTTTTTCCCTCTGCTTAGGATGCAGCTTTAGCTGGCTCAGACTAACCTTGAGGCCGCATCTGATGGCTTAAGATTGGAAAGCAATCGTCAAGCCAAGGTGTGGAATTGGTTTTGGTTGACTCCTTGGGCAACCTGAGGCAATCTTAGGCCCCGTTTGATAACACTCCTACTCCTGTCTGTTGCTTTTGCTTTGGAGTCAGGTTTTTGAGAGTAAAATGTTGTTTGATAACACTGCTTTAGATCTGATTCCAGAGCTTATTGAGAGTAGAATCCCATATGATAAAAATGAATCTGGAATCGATTCCAAATCTAGTGGTGGTGGTGGTGGCAGTGGCAGTGGGGGTCCAAGTCTACTCTAGAAGGGGCCGAAAGAAGAAAGAATCTCCTAAAATTAGGTCAGACCCAATTGGCTGACCAATCACCCCCACTGTTCACGTGAACAGTATTCACGGTACTGTTCACGTGAACAGTACCAGCAGCAGATTTTTCACTCTTTTTTTATTTCTTTCCTAAAATATAGTGTTAGTTATTTAGAATTTTAATTGTTTGGAAACTAAGAACTTTCTTAAATTTAGTTTCCTAAAAGTGTTTAGAAACTTTCCTATTTTTTATTTTGGAAACTTTCCTATTCTCTAAAAAGGAAGTTTCTGTTTTAGTTAGGATTTCCTATTATTTTGTAATCTTACAAATTATAAGTAAGAAGTAAAAGAAGGCTGGGGCAGATTTAGACTAGAAAAGAAAAGTTAAACTTTGATTTCTGGTTGAGTCTCCTTCGGTTGTGAAACTCAATCAACAGTTTGTTTTCTTATTGTTTGTTCTTATTGTTTGTTCTCTGCTCATGTTATTGGCTGTTCTTCATACCCATTAGCGACAATTATTCTGTTAGAAGACTACCAGATCTTTGCTGATTTGGTGCTAAACATCATCAAAATTTTCAGAAATTTCTCCAGATACGGGGCGTAACCCTGAACAACAACCTTGCAGAATCTGTAGTTGTTTCAGTTCTCTTTCGATCGACTCCAAATTTCTGCTAGTGTTCATAATTGAAGTTAAGAGGGTCTCCTATCAATTTCAAGTGTTGTCAATGGTTGGATTTTTTAGATAAGTTGATTTCTCTATTGATTATTAAATTTGTTTTGGAGTTGGGCTGTGTAAAGATCTTGTAGCAAAGAGGGATAATTGATCTGAAGGTGTTGAACCCCCTTTGCCATCAATTGATATCAGAGCCAGGTTATCAGTAACATTTTCAACGTTGCTGATTTGACTCTCTACACCGGTCATCATTCTGACGAGGGAGATACGGAACATACTTTACGTCTTCCATAGTTTGCTGTTCCTTCCGTTGACCAAATTGAAGATGTTCTTGATTCCAAGTATACTATGACTCGCAATGGTGGAGGTTACCAGTCATTCTTAATCAAGTGGAAAGGGCGTCCACGTAGTGACAGCACGTGGATACAAGAAGATGACTTCAAGCGCATCGACCCTGATTTTCATGATCACTACATGTCTTTCCTCCATTCGTCGGAGACGAATGTTTCTAAGCCGGGGGGAGCTGATGCAGTCCAAGTCTACTCCAGAAGGGGCCGAAAGAAGAAAGAATCTCTCAAAATTGGGCTAGGCCCAATTGGCTGACCAATCACCCCCACTGTTCACGTGAACAGTTTTTGCGGTACTGTTCACGTGAACAGTACCAGCAACAGATTTTTCACTCTTTTTTTATTTCTTTCCTAAAATATAGTGTTAGTTATTTAGAATTTTAATTGTTTGGAAACTAAGAACTTTCTTAAATTTAGTTTCCTAAAAGTGTTTAGAAACTTTCCTATTTTCTATTTTGGAAACTTTCCTATTCTCTAAAAAGGAAGTTTCTGTTTTAGTTAGGATTTCCTATTATTTTGTAATCTTACAAATTATATAAGTAAGAAGTAAAAGAAGGCTAGTGCAAATTTAGACCAGAAAAGAAAAGTTAAACTTTGATTTCTGGTTGAGTCTCCTTCGGTTGTGAGACTCAATCAACAATTTGTTTTCTTATTGTTTGTTCTCTGCTCATGTTATTGTCTGTTCTTCATACCCATTGCGACAATTATTTTGTTAGAAGACTACCAGATCTTTGCTGATTTGGTGCTAAACATCATCAAAATTTTCAAAAACTTCTCCAGATCTGGGCAGTAACCTGAACAGCAACGTTGCAGAATCTGTAGTTGT
>JAMYWD010000816.1:0-50000 GCA_028583415.1 Protea cynaroides | reverse complement strand
TTCAACCAGGATCTCACAATAGGCTATCCCACATATGATAAATCAAAACACGTTTCACATTAATCAGAGGTAATAACATAAATAGCGAAAGTCTTATTGTAAATGAATTGAGAATCTAACTGTGATAACCATAAATAAATATCAAATTGTTGTTAAATTAACTGAGACATAATTAAATAAATACCAATTACATGTCTTTAATAAAATCTAAACAAAATCTAATCGAATACGCATGAGTTGCACTCGCACGAGGAGTCATGCATATCCACTAAGTCTTCAGCTTTCATTGTCGCCACATGCCCGTACACAGGAGCATTCATATAATCTTCAACTGTGGTACCTGCATCATCAACTAAAAGTATTCGAATTCGAAAGGGTGAGCACACATCACGGCTCAGTGAGCAAACAAAACAATACAACAATACATATGCATGTAATCAATTCATATCTTTGGTCTGGTTTAAAGTTTGTAATGTGCTATAGAAAGGATAGGTGGCCACCGCACCTATATACACGAGTGTGTGAAAATGCCCAATGAAAACGGCACTGACGCCCCACATGCACCCACCATGGACAATATACTCCCCATGAAAATGCCATGGCTGCACTGGTTGCCCATACCAACACGTAAGCCCCTGTTGGTGAGGGCTTGTAAACTGGACTCGCAACTAACCAACCCTAATGTCAAACAATCTATCCAAGGCCTCACCCCAGCATCCCTCAATACATCCATAGAGATAGAGCTAGGGTCTGGTGACCAGGCTGAACCACAATGCCACGTCCTCCCCTGATGCCCTACGACATATTAGTTCCGCTATGGTAATGGCGATACGACGATGTTAGTGGACAAGACTTGAGTAGAGATAGAGCTAGAGTCTGGTGACTAGGCTGAACCACAATGTCACGTCCTTCCCCTGATGCTCCACTCGCATCAAGCACACTAACACTTGCTTAGTGGACATGACTTGAATAGACCATGGCACAATATACCCCGATGAGAACAACATCGAAGTACCGGTTGATACCATCCCTACCCGCACCATATACACCAGCCAAACACAAACATTCACATGCCTATTCCTATCATCATCAACATCATCATGTTATAATCAATAATTTAAATATGCATGAACAGTAATAATAGAAATATTGGATGACATGTTGAATGCACATTACAAGCATACACGCATATCACAATCATGGTATTGGACTCAAGAAATAAAAATAGTTTATTATTAACCAATTAGTTTAGGTCTTGTTCCCTCACCTTAGCTTGCTAGTAGATCCTCTTTCAAGCTTTAAGAATCACCTTTATATTGATATTATATTGCTAGAAGACCTAACAAAGTCGATAGAATTTAATTAGAATTTATTCTAATTTTTACAGCTTGCTGTTAACTGGGGGTCGATGCCTAGGGTCGGAGGTTCCATCGACCCTAGGTGCTTCCCTTCCTTTTCTGAACTTCCCGGATGCTGGGGGTCGATGCTAGGGTCGGAGGTTCCATCGACCCTAGGTGCGACCCCCCATGGTTTGAGTCGAAAATATCAAATTTTGTCCATTCATTCATGTTTGGGGTCCTATGGCTTGCTTTTATAGTCCATTCCATACATGTTCTTGGTTTAGAACTATTCTTTATTCACCTACATGGTTTCAATGATCTCCGCCACGGTTTCCATTGAAGCCTTACCATGGATGGGTGATTTAGGTTTCTTCTAAGTCATACCCTCTTCATAAATCATTCTAAGGTCTTAAATAAATCATGGGAAATGTATTCATACCTTAGGTTTGCTGAGATTCAGAGTTTCCTCTGAATTTCCTCCTCCTTGGTCTTCTTCTTCAATTCTCTTTCTCTTCTCCTTCTCTTCCTTCTCTTCTCTTTCTCTCAATCCAATTAGGGTTGTAAAAGGAGTGAAAGAGGCTTAGGGACATCCTATTTATAGAGTAAAACCTCCCAAAATAAGTCCCATTGAGTTTATGATAGGTTCCAATTGAAATTAGGAAAGTATTCTAATTTTCAATTCGTGCTGTTTTTCCCGATTACCGGGGGTCGATGGGGGGGTCGGACAATTCATAGACCCCCTGCGACCCCTGGTCACGAGTCGATGGGGGGTCGGACTTGCCTGTTAAAACCTGCGACCCTACCCTCATTTTGACTGTTTTTGAGTAAATTTTCATATTGGGTCTTGGTTTTTCTTCACACATGGTCCACTTGGCTCGACCATGATATGTAGACGGACCCCGACACAAAATATAAGGTTAAGCCGGGTTCGTGGCGAGCGGGTCTTACATTCGGTGACCCGAACATTATCTGAGTAAGTTCCGTTCCTGACCTTTATATTTCTTTTATTTCTTTGCTCACCAACCACGGCAAGTGACAAAGTCGTAGTCAATTGTACTTTCGAACCTACCCTGCGTCGTTCGCATCCCCCACAATCTACCCAGGGTGGGGAGAGCTCCAGTGGTAACCCCAAGAGCTCTTCCCAAGATTTCTCTGATGAGGCTGGTCCTCTCTGTGTGGCTTTCTCCGTGAAGTCCGTCATGACTGAACCCAAACTCCAAGACCTTAGAGCTTCTTTCCGAGTCCCCGATTCGGTGGAATTAATCGTCCCAGCCCCAGAGGACCGGGCGTGCCACCCTTATTCTCATAGAATGGTGGTAAATCTTAACATGTTCCTGTCTGATTTTCGTTTTCCTTGCCATCCCTTGTTCTTCGAAATTCTTGGTTACTATGGCTTAGCTCTGACTCAGATTCCACCCAACTCTTGGGCTCACATCCACTCTTTTATCATCTTCTTTATTAGATGTCGAGAACCCTCCACATTGAGATTTTTTTAGTTTCTGTTCGATGTGGGTGTCCTGACCTGGCATGATCCTTCGACCCACAGAACAAAACCCAATGGAATCTATTTTTCCTTTTTCAAAATTTAGACATAGTTCCTTCCATGATAGAAACCACCCCTTCCCCTATTCCTCATTGGAAAGAGAGGTTCTTTGGAGCCATAATAAGGTGGGGTCATACTCTTCAGGAAATGCTTTCCCCATTGGGTTCCCAATGGCAATTCATCGACCCCTCCATAATGGGGGTCGCCCCACCTCTGACACCACTTGAGATGGAGACCCTCGAACGGGTTGGAGATCGAGGGAGGGTGATCCAGTTCAAGGATTTGTCCAACAACCAATTCCTGTTCATATATGGACTGAGTAAGTTTCATGGTAGTGCTAACCTTCTCCTTTATGTTTGTTTGTGAATTCCAATTCTAACAATTTTCTGTTGATCTGTGACACAGTGGAAGCCTTGGACGACAACATATGGGAGGATCTGATGGGGACGGACCAGTTCCGACACCAGCAACGAGAAAAAGAAGAGATAGTGGCTTCCGTGGCACAAAACTTGGCGGCCCTCGAGAGAGCCGCGGATGCTGCTCCTGTTGTTCCTCATGAGATCCCGTCGATACCTCCCGTGAGCACCGCTCCAGTGAGTGTCGCTCCTCCCCTCGTCCCTGTGTCATCAAGCATTCCACCCATCGAATGCTCTGAGCCAGATGTGTAAGACCCGTGTCAATTTAACCCGGTCTTACCATTGTGAACCAGGTCTACCCATCATGGTCGAGTCAAATGGCCCAAGGGCATGAAGGAGATCGAGATCCCAGTGCAAAATCGACCCAAAAACACTTAATTCTAAGGGAGGGTCGCACACCCGGTGAAGCGGGTCGGACCTCCCAATCGAGAAAGTCGGACCCTCGGTTTTGAGGGAGGGTCGGACAGCTTAAGACCCTAGGGTTGACGGGATCATCGACCCTCCCATCGACCCTCGATTTCTGATGAAACTGAAATTAGGAAATTTCCTAATTTTCGGTTGGGATTCTTTCCAAATCTCAATGGGATTATTATAGGACATTCCTAGTCTATTTAAAGGACGTTCCTAAGCCACATTCACTCCTTTCACAACCCTAATTGAATTGAGAGAAAGAGAGAAGAAGGAAAAGAGGAAGAAAGGAGGCTAGGAAGAAGGCTTAGCAAAAAGAGAAGAAATTGCAGAGAAAAGTAATCTTCTCAGGTATGGAACCAATTCCATGAGTTTCCACAGACCCTAGGTTAGATATGGTTGAGTGTAGGATTTCGGAGAAACCCAAACCATCCATCCATGGTTAGGTTTTCATGGAAAACCATAGGAGGATGCACGAAAGCTATCTAGAAGAATTATACATGGTTCTAGACCATGGAATGAGTGTTGGGTGAATGTAGGAAGCAAGTCATAGGACCCCAAACACGAAGAATGGATTAAAAAGTGGAAATTGGACCAGAGTGCACCGAGGGTCGCACCGAGGATCGATAGACCATCCGACCCTAGGTGTTTCGACCATCGACCCTCGGCATTCGGGAAGTTCAGAATGGAGGGAGGGTCGATAGACCCATCGACCCTAGCATCGACCCTCGTGACGACAGAATGGTTTTTAAATTCTGAATTAATTCTAATTAAATTCTATCGATTTTGTTAGGTTTGCGAGCAATCTAATAACATTGTAACGGTGATTTTAAAGCTTGGAAAATATCTATTAGCAAGCTAAGGTGAGGAACCATAACCCCAAACTAAATTGGTTAATAATAAATTGTTTTCTATTTATTGAGTCATATGCCATGTTTGATTCTATGCGAATATGTTTGTAATGTGCGTACAACATGCCATCCAATATTTCTATTACTTGTTCATGCATATCTACTTTATTGTTTATAACATGATGATGATGATGATGATAGGAATAGGCATGTGCTTGTATGTGTGTGGTTGATGTGCTTGATGCGAGCGAGTATCAGGGGAGGTGTGATGAGAACGTCAATAACCGTTAACCTTTGGTGGGTCTCAGCACTTTAGCTCTATCTCTAACTCAAGTCTTGTGCATTGACATCGTCGTATCGCCATTACCTTAGCAGAACTATTATGTCATAGAGTATCGGGGAGGTGGTCTCGGTCCTTGTAGTCTCGACTCTACCGGGGGCCTTAGCTCTATCTCTATGGATGTTACGAGGGATCTTTGGGGTGAGGCCTTGGATACACTTGTTTGGCATTAGGATTGGTTAGCGTGAGCCCTAGTTTGCAAGCCCTCGCTAACGAGGGCTTACGTGTTGGTATAGCATTATATAGCAATAACCGTTAACCTTTGTTGTATAATGTTATGGTAAGGTGGATGGGGACGACGATAACCGTTAACCTTTGGGTGGGCTTCCACACCCTATGTATAGAGGCGGTATCAATAATCGTTAACCTTTGATCACCCAACCTTTCTATTGCACATTGCAAACTATAAACCAAGACCAAAGATATAAATTGATTTTTTTGCATGCATATATATTGTTGCATTGTTTTGGCTACTCACTGAGCCGTGTTGTGTGCTCACCCCTCGACGTCGAATATTTTTAGTTGATGATGCGGGATATCTTTGTTGAAGATTATATGAACTGTCGGCGTATGGAACTGTAGCAGCTATGGAAGTTGGAGCTGAAGACGATACACACGACTCCTCTTGCGAGTGCAACTCGTGTGTATTCGATTAGATATTTTTGTAGCTTTCTTCATTGGATTTATAAGACATGTATTTGGTATTTAAATATTTATATCTTAGTTAAACACAAAATAATTTGATATTATTTATGGGTATCATTCTAGTTCTCAGTTCATATTATTTATAAATTTTTCCGCTATTGTGTATTACTCGATTATGATTGTGGATGCGTGTTAAGTTTGGATAACGCGGGGATAGCCTATTAGAGATCTGGTTGAACCGTTGGTTATTTGGCGGTTCATCACACCATTCCGAAGTGTGGGAATTGGGGTGTGACAACTTGGTATCGGAGCTTCTCGGGCCTTGCCCGCCGAACTAGCACACATTCAAGACCATTGTGAGCCGAGATAGGATAAATTAAAAGCTTTAATACAAACACATTGTAAGCACAAGTGATGATTGAAACCGAATTAAAAAAAAGAATAATGCATCTATTAAAGGGAAAACCAGTTACATACAATGAGTAAGAGAACTACAACGTATATACATCGCTAAAGCGAGTACAGTCCACAACCCGGACAGTTACTTCGTAGTACAAGAAAGGTAAAGTACAATCAGGGAACGGAGGCGAAGGAGGAGGCGGTGCCTCACGATCTCTGTCGTAGTCCTCGGCATAGACTCTAGTCAACCGGGCTATCCGAGTGCGGGTCGTCTGGTAGACTAGGCGTGAGATCGACTACTCTCACTCCGGTCGCCGCGCCGGATCTCCATGAGCTCACCTATCCGCGCGTCGGATGTGTCTTTGAGCAGCCAACCGCTCCTCCACTCTCATGCGGTGAGCATCTAGCAAATCCTCCATCCTCGGGTCCGATCTGCGCTTGAGTCTCTCCGATCTCGCGCAACATCTCCATCATATCGGAAGATGGGCGTGAAGGACCAGCATCGTGAGAAGGACCAGCCTCGGGTGCGAGAGCCGCCGCGGCGAAGTACCAACTCCATCCGCTTGTGTGGGTGATGGCGGGGGTATCGCGTCGACATCCATATACATACGATCATCATCGTCGACCGGATCTCCCAGAGCCCTAGCGGCGGCCGCGGCATCGGTCGCCTCGACCCGAGTGTGAGGGCGCACCATCGCGTTCCTCTCCTCATCACTAACCTCCGCATCTCACGGCCCCATCTTGCGAGATAGCCTCCCAATCTAGAGGCGACGAGAAGGTCTTCTCTCGGATCTTCTCATCTACTAGGTCCACCCCCAAACGGGTCGGTAGCCTTTGTAATCATGCGTCCATAGGGTAGATTACCCCTATGACCGGACAATGTGGCACCGATCATCGTCCGCATGATGATGTAAGGAAGGCGAGACCGGCTGTCGAGTGCATATCTTTGTAGATCAAGAAGCTGGGTCAGGCGAGACACCCTCTCATAGTGCCCACTCTGCGGAATCAGATTATCTTTGGATAATCTTGCGGGAAGACTCGTGGAGATGGGCGCAAGTAGCAAGCTCTCATACGCCATCTATCGGGGCCGGAACAGCGATTGTCGATCTCTGCTCTCATCTCCATCTCAACAAGCGTGGCTCTCCGGCGCCCGGTACACCATAGGACCATCGAAGGGAATGCCCAACGGATCGGCCGGTTGCCGATAGTCAAAAGAAATGTGCACCCCCCTTGGCGTAGCTAGTGATGCGCAACTCCCGACCACGCTCGACATCATTGTAATCCCCCACCACCTGGAGATTACAATAGAACCGGCGCCACCAAGTCCGGACATGTGCCGCGTCGTATGTGATGACGAGGGGCCACCCCATGTCACCGAATGCTCTCTCACGTTGAACAAGGCTAGATCAGCCGGGTTCACCATACGACCCCCCTTCCACTTTCTTGCCGGTATAGTAGGCATCTTGTGCCTCGGCTTCATTTGACGGAAGCGGAGTGGATCACGTAATCTTGGCACTTTAGTACGGGCCATAGTATCCGCAAAATAAGGAAGAGAAAAGAAACAAGGAGTTAGCGGGATAAAAATCCAAAATTTGATTTAATAACGGCGTAAGTTGACCATAAAGCCCCATTTCTTGCCATACAAGTGGGCATAAGGACTTACGAAGGTTTAAACATTTCCTACAACCCACATGCGGTAGGAAATTTTAGCGACGATGTCCAATTTGAAGAAATTCAAGAAAAATCAAAAATTTCGATAAATTAGGGCAAAAAGAGAAAAATTTAAGTTTCTCGATAACCAACTGATGAAACTGAAAATTTTTTGAGGGCTTTCGTTCCTCAAGACCCCAATAACAAAATCCCCCAATAAAAATAGAATTTTTACGGTTGGAAAAAGTTTAATTCGGAAAATACGAGTGAAATAAGCAAAAACCTCGACATAAAAACCTAAAAACAGGGGAAGGTTGGGAAATTTTACTGTAGAGGTGATGTGGATGTCGAAACTCGGACTAAGAATGATCCACAATAGTGAAGTAGCCCTGTAGTAACTTCGGAGAGAAGAGGCAGTCGAGACGGAGGGGAATAGTGAGAAATGACCCGAGAATCGGATCTTAAAAATCTGATTTTTAGTCAGGGTCGGACAATTCGGCCCGACACAATCGACCCTCGAATCGACCCTCCAATCGACCCTCGGCTCTCGGGAATCGACGAAATTCAAGGGTCGGACGAGGGTCGGACACCCATCGACCCTCGCATCGACCCTCGGCTCTCGGGAAGAACGAGGTCATTCCCGGGTCGGATACCAAGGGTCGGACATACCATCGACCCTCACTATCGACCCTACATAGAAAAGACGGTATTTTTTTTTTCAATGAATTGAGGATTCAAATTTTATATCGGTTAGCGTGCCTACATGAAGTATAAATGATTTCTCACTTATTTTGATGACTTTCGGGCACCACCCACCTCGAAAGGAAATATAGTCCGGCCGTAGAGTTACCCGACAGGACCCGAAACACGGTCCCCCACCACCACCCGTGGAGGAGACTAGTCAAGAGAATAACCACGGTACCGGGAAAATCCGAGAACCGGTGAACCCTACAAATTTACCACCACCACCACGAGGCTAGCAACGGTGGTGATGAATGCGGCTCAACGGCTACAACAAATGCAACATGCACAAGCACAAATGCGGGTTGCGATGGGAGTTATGTTTCAAGCCACTCGGGCCGCAGCCATGCACCCGGGCAAGCTAGTGCAGCACCCGGTGGGTAACCACCCAGCCCCTCGAGACACCTCCACAACAAGCTGCACCAGTTCTGTGCAAGCCCCGAAGCAGCCCAAGGAAACTATCGGTATCCACCCCCTATGTTTGGGGCATATCAAAATCAAGCTGGATCACTCCCGGCTAGTGGAGAGATTTTTGAAAATGAAACCAAGGGAATTCAACGGAAAGCCGTCGATCCACTTGTGGCCAGCACCTTTGGATAGACGAAATGGAAAGGAATTTCCTTATGATGACTATTGCGAAGAAGAAAAAGTGTTATGCGCCACCTTCATGCTCAAAGGCGACGCACATCATTGGTGGAAGTCGACCCGGGACCTATCTATTGACTAAGCACGCCCTCTTGACTTGGGCTATATATAAAGAAGCTTTCTTTGAGAAATATTTTCCACGAAGCTTGGGAGATTCGATGGAGAAGGAGTTCTCGAGTCTTTATCAGGGACGGATGTCGGTGGATGCGTACCAGCAGCGTTTTGAAGAGCTGTTTTTCTTCGCACCACTAAGTATGCAAGAAGAAGATACAAAAACCCGTAGATTCGTCGCGGGACTAAGAGGAAGTATAAGGGAACATGTTATGGGATTAGAGAAGAACATATATAATGAAGCTGTCCAGATCGCTCGAGTGATTGAATCGAGCTAGAAAGAGAGTTATTTCACTCAAAACAAAGGCATAAAAAGGCCAGCTGGAAATTCTTATAATGGAAGCAATAACGGGACGTATAAACCTTTCCGTCCTCGAATTTTGCAACTGCACCAAAGTCCCCTTGCAGCAGCTCAATCACGGCCAAAGCCAAATGTTGAAGCCCCGAGGTGTTATAACCGCAACCAACCAGGGCATATGGCAAGAGAGTGCCCAAAACCCAAGAAACAGTTACATCAAGGACGGGTATATGTTTGTTACATCGAGAGGATGCAGCCGCATCGCCCGATGTGGTCACGGTATGACCGAAACTTTAAGATTAAAATTACATTGATTGAGCATGTAGACTAAGTAAAAAGGAATCACGGGTATCGTACCTATCAATGGCGTACCCGCCGAGTACTCTTTGATTCGGGGAGCTACTCATTCATTTATATACGTGTCGTTTGGAAAGAAGACCAATCTGCCCATCAAAACATTAGACTACAAATTACTTGTACGGTCACCGATGGGATTAGAAGTGGAATTAGAGAAAGGTTATGGACCATGTCCAGTTCTCATCGGAGAGCAGACCTTGGATGCAACCTTAATACAACTTGAGATGGCAGACTTTGACATCATCTTAGGAATGGACTGGTTAGCTCGGCACTCTGCAAAGTTGTTATACGCCGAGAAGAAGCTAACGTTCAAGGATAAAGAAGGAGCAGAATTCAGTTTCTCGGGAACCAAACTTCCCAGGAGACGCAAGCTCGTACTCTCAGCATTAAAGGCTAAGAAGTGCCTTGAGAAAGGAGCGGTCGGATACCTAGTATCGGTGGTCGACCTAACCAAGGGCGTGCCACGAATGGAAGATATTGATGTGGTGCGAGATTTTCCTCGATGTATTTCGGAGGAACTACCCGGATTACCACCCGACCGAGCCACGGAGTTTGTAATAGACCTGATACACGGAGCCGCACCGGTATCAAAATCACCGTATAGAATGGCTCCTCCTGAACCGAAGGAATTAAAAGTGCAATTACAAGAACTGCTGGATAAGGGTTATATTAGACCCGGTATATCTCCATGGGGAGCACCGGTGTTGTTCGTAAAGAAGAAAGATGGTAGCGTTCGGTTATGTATCGACTATAGAGAGTTGAATAAGGCGACAATCAAGAATCGATACCCACTACCCGGGATCGATGACTTGTTCGATCAGCTACAAGGAGCGAGGGTATTTTCAAAGATCGATCTTCGATCGGGCTATCATCAACCGAAGATTAACAAGATACGGACATTATGAGTTCCTAGTGATGTCCTACGGACTAACTAATGCACCGGCAACGTTCATGGAACTTATGAACCGGGTTTTCCACGATATGTTGGATACGTCGGTCGTAGTATTTATTGATGACATATTGGTATACTCCAAGGACAAGGAAACCCATGTCAAGAACCTAAACGCATCCCTACAGCGTTTAAGGAAAGAGAAGTTATACGCCAAATTTTCAAAGTGTGAGTTTTGGCTAAGTGAAGTCGCTTTTCTAGGCCATGTAGTATCCACGGAAGGAATCAAAGTGGACCCCGATAAGATCGAAGCTATTGTGAAGTGGGAAGCACCAAAGAGCGTCTCGAAATTAGAAGTTTTTCGGGTCTAGCTAGATATTATCGGAGATTCGTAGAAGACTATTCTCGGATCGCCGTACCTCTCACCGTTTGACCAAGAAAGGAGAAAAGTTCGTATGGACGGATAAGTGTGAAAAGAGCTTTCAAACACCGAAGACCAGATTGATATCCGCTCCAATTTTAACCATTCCCGTTCCGGGACGGACATTTACCTTATACCCTGATCCATCGGGATTGGGATTAGGATGTGTGCTTATGCAAGGAGAACAAGTAGTTGCATATGCATCGAGACAGTTGAAGGTACATGAGAAGAATTACCCCACTCATGATTTGGAGTTAGCGGCAATAGTACATGCGGTCAAGATATGGAGACACTACCTACACGGTGAGAAATTTCAGATTAAGTCGGACCATAAGAGTCTTACTTATCTATTTAATCAGAAGGAGTTGAATATGAGACAAAGGAGATGGCTGGAATTATTGAAAGACTATGATTGTGATATCCAGTATCATCCGGGAAAAGCGAATGTGGTAGCGGATGCATTGAGCAGGAAAGCAATGATAAAATCTCAAGGAGAAACCAGCACGATCGCAGCAATGTATACCAATGGAATGGTGTTTAATCACGGCAACGAGCGGTATGTGATAGATACACCGGATGGATCAACCAACCAAGGGTTCATTCATCGGTTTTCAAATATGTTCGCGGCATTGAAGATTGTACCGGATATAGTGGACGAAGTGAAGACAGCTATCAAAGCAGATCCTTATCCGAGAACGGTACAAGAAGATATTGAGAAAGGTAGGACTAACCCCTGAGTTCACCTTGGATGACGAGAAGGTACTGAAATATAAAGGAAGAATATGTGTACCCAAGCGAAAGTGTAGACATTAGACACCGACTCATGAAAGAAGCCCATACCACCATCTACTCGGTACATCCCGGAAGTGCAAAAATGTATCATGATCTAAAGAAACTGTATTGGTGGAGGGGAATGAAGGCGGATGTAGCCAAGTTCGTGTCTAAATGCCTAAATTGTCGAGAAGGTAAAGGCGGAACGACAAAGACCCGCGGGATTGTTACAACCATTACCGGAACCAGCATGGAAATGGGACTTGTATCACTATGGACTTCGTCACGGGACTACCATCGACTCCTCGAGTAGTTGACGCAGTTTGGGTGATTGTAGACCGTCGACTAAAATAGCTCGCCCGTACCCGATACAACCCCAATATACACTCGAAAGGTTAGCAAAGCTGTACGTGGATAATATTGTTCGGTTACATGGTGTTCCGGGAAAGCATTGTGTCCGATAGGGACCCACGATTTACTTCCAAATTTTGAGAAGGACTGCAAAAGGCTATGGGTACAACATTGAAATTCGATCTGCATTCCACCCACGGGCGACCCGGACAGTCGGAGCGTACCATTCAGATTTTAGAAGATATGCTACGAGCATGTGTGATTGATTTCAAGGGATCATGGGACGAGAAGTTATCATTGATCGAGTTCGGTTACAATAACAGCTATCGGGCTACTATACGGATGTCACCTTATGAAGCCTTGTATGGTAGGAAGTGTCGAACTCCCTTGTTTTGGAATGAAGTTGGAGAACGTAGTATCATTGGACCAGAATTTGTTGAAGAGACTTGTCGAGTGGTCGACATCATCAAGGAAAGAGTAAGAACAGCTCAGAACCGGCAGAAACAATACGCAGATACTCGACGAAGAGATCTAGAGTTCGCCGTAGGCGAGAAAGTATTTTTGAAAGTGTCGCCTATGCGAGGATTGAAGAGGTTCGGACAGAAAGGAAAACTAAGTCCAAGATATGTCGGACCATATGAGATTCTGGCTAAGCGTGGGAAAGTAGCTTATCAGTTAGCACTACCACCCTCTATGTCAAGTGTGCATGACGTATTCCACATATCCTTATTCAAGAAGTATGTCAAAGACCCAACACATGTGTTGACAGTAGATTTGCGGAACCGATCGATGATTTGACATTTGAAGTAATACCAATGGAAATCACTAGTCGAAAGGTTCAACGTCTACGCAACAGAGATATCTACTATGTTAAGGTCACATGGAAAAGTAGAGACATGGAAGAGATTACATGGGAAGAAGAAAATGCTATGAGGAAGCAATACCCTGACTTGTTTGATTCAGAAGGTATATACAATTTCGAGGACAAAATTTTTATAAGTTGGGGGGAGTTGTAAGACCTATGTCAATTTAACCCGGTCTTACCATTGTGAACCAGGTCTACCCATCATGGTCGAGTCAAATGGACCAAGGGCATGAAGGAGATCGAGATCCCAGGTACGAAATCGACCCGAAAACACTTAATTCTAAGGGAGGGTCGCACACCCAGTGAAGCGGGTCGGACATCCCAATACAGAAAAGTCAGGACCCTCAGTTTTTTAGGGAGGGTCGGACAGCTTAAGACCCTAGGGTTGACGGGATCATCGACCCTCCCATCGACCCTCGATTTCTGACGAAACTAAAATTAGGAAATTTCCTAATTTTCGATTGGAATTCTTTCCAAATCTCAATGGGATTATTATAGGACATTCCTAGTCTATTTAAAGGACGTTCCTAAGCCACATTCACTCCTTTCACAACCCTAATTGAATTGAGAGAAAGAGAGAAGAAGGAAAAGAGGAAGAAAGGAGGCTAGGAAGAAGGCTTAGCAAAAAGGAGAAGAAATTGCAGGGAAAAGTAATCTTCTCAGGTATGGATACCAATTCCATGAGTTTCCACAGACCTTAGGTTAGATATGGTTGAGTGTAGGATTTCGGAGAAACCCAAACCATCCATCCATGGTTAGGTTTTCATGGAAAACCATAGGAGGATGCACGAAAGCTATCTAGAAGAATTATACATGGTTCTAGATCATGGAATGAGTGTTGGGTGAATGTAGGAAGCAAGTCATAGGACCCCAAACACGAAGAATGGATTAAAAAGGTTTTTAAATTCTGAATTAATTCTAATTAAATTCTATCGATTTTGTTAGGTTTGCGAGCAATCTAATAACATTGTAACGGTGATTTTAAAGCTTGGAAAATATCTATTAGCAAGCTATGGTGAGGAACCATAACCCCAAACTAAATTGGTTAATAATAAATTGTTTTCTATTTATTGAGTCCTATGCCATGTTTGATTCTATGCGAATATGTTTGTAATGTGCATACAACATGCCATCCAATATTTCTATTACTTGTTCATGCATATCTACTTTATTGTTTATAACATGATGATGATGATGATGATAGGAATAGGCATGTGCTTGTATATGTGTGGTTGATGTGCTTGATGCGAGCGAGTATCAGGGGAGGTGTGATGAGAACGTCAATAACCGTTAACCTTTGGTGGGTCTCAGCACTTTAGCTCTATCTCTAACTCAAGTCTTGTGCATTGACATCGTCGTATCGCCATTACCTTAGCAGAACTATTATGTCGTAGAGTATCAGGGGAGGTGGTCTCGATCCTTGTAGTCTCTGACTCTATCGGGGGGGCCTTAGCTCTATCTCTATGGATGTTCTGAGGGATGCTGGGGTGAGGCCTTGGATACACTGTTTGGCATTAGGATTGGTTAGCAGCGAGCCCAGTTTGCAAGCCCTCGCTAACAGGGGCTTACGTGTTGGTATAGCATTATATAGCAATAACCGTTAACCTTTGTTGTATAATGTTATGGTAAGGTGGATGGGGACGACGATAACCGTTAACCTTTGGGTGGGCTTCCACACCCTATGTATAGAGGCGGTATCAATAACCGTTAACCTTTGATCACCCAACCTTTCTATTGCACATTGCAAACTATAAACCAAGACCAAAGATATAAATTGATTTTTTTGCATGCATATGTATTGTTGCATTGTTTTGGCTACTCACTGAGCCGTGTTGTGTGCTCACCCCTCGACGTCGAATATTTTTAGTTGATGATGTAGGATATACTGTTGAAGATTATATGAACCTGTCAGCGTATGGAACTGTAGCAGCTATGGAAGTTGGAGCTGAAGACGATACACACGACTCCTCTTGCGAGTGCAACTCGTGTGTATTTGATTAGATATTTTTGTAGGTTTCTTCATTGGATGTATAAGACATGTATTTGGTATTTAAATATTTATGTCTTAGTTAAACACAGAATAATTTGATATTATTTATGGGTATCATTCTAGTTCTCAGTTCATATTATTTATAAATTTTCCGCTATTGTGTATTACTCTGATTATGATTGTGGATGCGTGTAAAGTTTGGATAACGCGGGGATAGCCTATTAGAGATCCTGGTTGAACCGTTGGTTATTTGGCGGTTCATCACACCATTCTGAACAGTGTGGAATTGGGGTGTGACAAGATGCTTCCTCCGAAGTTCCAGCCTCCGACCCTCTTCCCCCAGCCGGAGAATCCATCTTGCCGACGGTCATCGACGTCGATGAGGAGGGTATGTACTATTTCTTGGGTCTTTTTCTATGTTTCGACCCCCCTCAATGATTCTAACTCTTTTTTTTTTTCTTACAAATGATGATGAAGCCATTGTTGTGGAAACAATACATAGGTTGGAAAGGAGGAAAATTTCCTCTGAGGCCCTCCAGCTTATCTTCCCTGAGGATACCCCCCAGGAGATCCTGCAGTGGATTCCGACTGGTCCTCCACCGCTGAATACTCTTCTTCCAGAAAGAATACCTACGGACCAAGTGTCTATCGACCTGGCATTGTCCAAGCCTTCTGATGATGTCGAGTCTGCTCCTCCAATGTCCATTCCTCCGACTACGGATTCAGATTCTGGAGGCGACGTCCTCACATGCTCCACGCCAATCATTTCGGTTACTCCACCACCATCTTCGAGCTTGGCCATTTCTCTTTCGGCCTCCTCTGGTATTTCTTCTCTTGCCACAGACTCTAATGTGGTTACTTTTTTCCATCTTTCATCCGAAGAGTTTCCTTCCTTAGCTCCTTCTACTTTCCCTCAACCGTCTACTTCTTCTATGCCTGTCCAACCTTCTTCCCCTAGTCACCCTGCTGATGAGAGTATTAGAGGGAAAAGCTTGATCGAATCTTCTACCTTACCTCCAGGGCCCTCTTCTACCCTTCCTTCGACCAGCTTTGCTTCATCTGCTCCCGGCCCAAGCTCTACCACTACTGAGCCTTCCATATTCGCCCCCTCTTGGAAGGTGCGTTCCACAGACCGTGGACTACGCAACCACCTAGTGGCTCAAGAAATCATCCACACCGCCTGCCTCCCTGTTGATGATGAGGTATTTAAATATGCTCCTCTCGAGAGTATCAACCAGGGCCAATGTGCTGCTCTGTATCAAGTAAGCACTCCAATCTTTTTATTTTTTTTTTACATATCATTTTCTAACAAATACTTCGTGTTGTCTTCCTTGTTATAGTTGATGTGCGGGATGAACTACTACCGGAAAATGTTAACAAGCTCTATACGAAAAGTGAAAGAGGTGCATACTGCTGCCCAGGAGAACCATAGACTTCTGTCCCTCGCCTATGCTGAACGTAATCAAGCCGCCCATGATCGAGATGTAGCTATTGCTGCTCATATTGAGGCAGAGAAGGCTTGGAAGGAGGAGAAGGACTCCCTAGCTTCTGAGTTCGAGGTGGTCGAGCAAGAAAGGGATGACGCGGAGGAGCGAGCCAGAGAACCAACTGAACGGGCCAAGGAGGCAGATGAGAGAGCCAAGGAACTGGACTTGAAGTGGCGCACTGTTGAGGCGTCATTGGAGCTGAACCGGAGGTGGCTATCTGATAAAAAAACCAAGTACCGCCGATTGGACGAGCATTTCACGACTAGTGCCAAAGTTTTCGAGGCTGCCCAGAAGGAGTTGTCGGAAGTGCGGTTGTCCAATGATATCATGGCAGACCAACTTAAAGCAACCACTGATCTCAACAACCAATTGGAAGAGGAGATCAAAGGTCTGCAGGATGCCAGAGATGAGTTGGTCACCGAGAAGAGTGATTTGTTGGCCGATAACCGCAAGCTACAAGCTGAGTTGGCCCAATCTACCACCAGAAAAGGTGCCCTCCGAAGAGACTTAACCATTATGCAGGGGCAAGGTGTTAGCCTGTAATCTTCAATTGCTCGTCTGACTGATGAGTTATCACAAGCCCGATCATCTCTGTCACAGGGCAAAGAGGAGGCCCTAAGAGCCTTGCTTGATTCAGAGCAGATGGAAAGCATGTTCAGGAGGGAAAGGGCCATAGCCATCCGAGAAGCCCTCGTGGTCGTGCACTCGCAGATGTCTGCTCACCTTCCAGCCTTCGACTTTTCTCTCATTCCTCTGATGAGTAAGGTAATCCGAGACAAGCTTGTGCAGTCCTCAAGCCCTACTCCTCCTCCAGAAGCAGCTCCATCCTCTGCCGCCCCTTCCCCAGACACAGCAGATAGTCCTGAGATGACTCCCGAAGATCCAGGCTCTCATATACCAACAGATGAACAATAAATATGTATCTCTCTCTTTTTTTTCTTTTTTTTTTGTAAGAATGTACCCTTTATCAATACAACTTCTCTTATTATGATCTTACACTTTTACTTTACTGTACTTGTTCTAAGTAATTCCAACATCTATTCCCTTACTACTCCCTTGGCTTTAAATAATTACATTCTGTCAATGATTTAAAACCAAAGCAGGATGACCCTCATGCCCGGCCCCCCCTTTTTTTTTTTTTTTTGAGACCGTTAGGCCTTTTTCTTTTCGAAACCCTTAGGCCTTTTTCTTTTCAAGCCCCTTAGGCCTTTTTCTTTTCGAGACCCTTAGGTGTTTTTCTTTTCGAGCCCCTTAGGTGTTTTTCTTTTTGAGATCCTTAGGCCTTTTTCTTTTCGAGACCCTTAGGCCTTTTTATTTTTGACCCTTAGGCCTTTTTTCTTTTCGAGCCCCTTAGGCCTTTCTCTTTTCTCGACCCTTAGGCTTTTTTCTTTTCTCGACCCTTAAGCCTTCTTCTTTTCGACCCTTAGGCCTTTTTCTTTTCGAGAACTAAGAAAGGATATAATGTAAATATATGCTTTATTTAATAAGTGGGAAAAGCACCTTACACATAGTATCTTCGAAGATTTTTGGAGTGCCAGGTGCGTAGTAAGGCTGATCCATCCATTGTCTCCAAGTGATACGACCCCGGCCTAGTAACTTTCACAAATCGATATGGCCCTTCCCAATTTGGGGTCAACTTACCTTGCTGAGTAGGAATAGTGACAGCCGTCGAGCATAAGACTAAGTCATGAAGACAAAGATTGATTGCTAGCTCTAGTTAGGCAGTAAGCTAAAAGGTAGGCTCCCCCTCTTGGTAAGAAGGGCCGATCACGGGCAACTAGCGGGCTCTCTCTTAAGGTGAAAAGCTCTTTTCAAGCAGTGACAGAGAAGTGGGAGACAGAGCTTGAGGAAGAGGTAGGCGGAAATAAAAAAGGTAGTATCTTGCTGTTTTCTGCTGATAAGCTGCTATGCGTAATCGAGCCATTTCATGAACGTCTTCTAGAAGATCCAGATCCATTAAGAGGATGTCTTTGTTAGTATCCTCTTTGAAGTTTAACACCCTATAGCTTTTTTCCACCACTTCGATGGGAATGACAGTTTCAGACCCAAAAGCCAACTTGAAAGGAGTAGCCCCTGTTGCCGTTCGCTGAGTCGTTAGATACAACCATACCATGCTGGGTAATTCCTGTGCTCACATTTGTCTCTTTTCTTCCACTCGTCTAGCTAAACCATGCAACAAAGTACGATTGATGACTTCTGTCTGCCCATTAGCTTCCAGGTGCGCTACTGAGGCAAATATGTGCCCAATTTTATGATCACGGCAGATCCCAGAAGATCCAACTTGAGAATTGTGGACCGTTATCAGTGACCAGTACTTGTGGGATTCCATGTCTATATAGGACATCAAGTCTGAAGAACTCCTTAGCTTTATGCACCATGACCCTCACCATTGCTTTCACCTCAATCCACTTAGTGAAGTAGTCAATTGCCACCAAGATATATTGCAACTGCCTCTTTGCTTGTGGAAATGGTCCCAGGATATCCATCCCCCAAACTGCAAAAGGAATGGAAAAGGGAATAAGCTGGAGCTGTGCACATGGGCGGTGGGACATGGGAGCATGCTTCTATCATGCCTCACAGCTTCTGGCGTACTTTTCACAATCATTCATCATATGGGGCCAGTGATACCCCATTCTGATGATCTTAAAACACATGGTGCGCCCGCATTGGTGGGCTTTACAGATTCCCTTGTGAACTTCCCCCATAATATATTCTGCCTTTGTAGGCGGAACAGAACGGAGTAATGAAAAGGTATGGGATTTCTTGTAAAGTACCTCATCGTGGACAACGTACGACCTAGCTTGAGCCTGAATGCGTCGGGCTTCTTTCTTGTCCTCCGATAAGACATTCTCCCTAAGATAGGTAAGTAATGGATCCATCCAACAAGGCTCGATATCGACTAGTAGGATCTCCCCCACGGGGTCGATGCTAGGATTTGATTGATGTTTAATGTAAACTGGCACGTCAAAATGGCTTAAGTTGCTGGATCCCAAATGAGACAGCACATCTGCTTCTGTATTCTGATCACGTGGTATGCTGACCATCGCAAATTTCTCTAGTGGCTCAATGAGTTGCTTTACAAGGGCTAAGTACTTAGCTAGACGATTCTGTCGAGCCTCATAGTCCCCCGTAACTTGCCGCACGACCACTTGAGAATCCCCATACACTTGCAAGTGTGTGATTTTCGACTTTCTGGCTAATTTAAGCCCAGCTACCAAGGCTTCATACTCTGCCACGTTATTGGTCGTTGAGAAACCAAAACGTACAGACGTCAGTACTTTGAATCCTTCGAGGCAGATGAGGACAATACCCGCTCCTGCATCTTCTTGATTGGAAGCTCCGTCTATGTACATGACCCAAGGAGAATCTTCTGGACCAAGAAAGACTTTAACTTTTGCTTCTTCAAGGGCTCGCTCCGGGTTCGTCCCTTCTTCCTGACCTCCTGGGAGGGTACTTTCAATTAGAAAATCGACTAATGCCTATGCTTTGATGGTGGTCCGAGGCTGAAACTTGAGGTCGAACTCCCCTAGTTCGACCGCCCAATTGATCATGCGCCCAGACACGTCTGCTTTGGCGAGGAACTTGCTCAGGGGTTGATCCGTCAATATGGTGATGGAATGGGATTGAAAGTATGGTCGTAGCTTGCGTGCACAAACCACTACTGCTATCACTATTGGGAGCACTTCCCGCCTCATGTGCTCAGGCCAGATCGTCACCGTCATGCATTCGGGTTGGCTAAGTGTGACATATTCATCATCACTCAGTCCTTGGTCTTGCTCTGGTCCTACCCTCCCCAACAGTTTCCGTGGGTGACTTTTCTCACGGATAGTTCGAACCCCTCTAGTAAGATATTCTTTCATCTCATCCTGCAAGCCATCCTTACGCAGATCAATCTAGCCCATAAATCCCGATGTCACACCCCAATTTTCGCACACTTCAGAATGGTGTGATGAACCGCTAGCAAACCAACGGTTCAACCAGGATCTCGAGTAGGCTATCCCCGCGTTATCTGAACCCCCATACATCCGTAATCACAATCAGAGTAAATACACAATTGCGAAAGTCTTATAATAAAATGAACTGAGAATCTACGGTGATATTAATAATTAAATAGCAAATTATTCTGTATCAACTGAGACATAAATAATTATCAAATACATGTCTTTATTAAATCCAAATAAAGAAATCTAGAAAATATCTAATCGAATACACATGAGTTGCACTCGCAAGAGGAGTCATGTGTATCCACTTCAGCTTCAGCTTCCATCGCTGCTACATTCCCGTACGCTGGAGCACTCATATAGTCTTCAACTGTGAAACCTGCATCATCAACTAAAATATTCGACGTCGAGGGGTGAGCACACATCACAGCTCAGTGAGTAGATAAAACAATGCAACAGTACATATGCATGCAATCAATTCATGTCTTTGGTCTGGTTTAAAGTTTGCAGTATGCAATAGAAAGGTTTACGTAGTCAAAGGTCGCGTTTATTGACCCCGCCTCTATACACAAGTGTGTGACGCCGCCCGAAGGTAACGTTTATCGTCAGCTCACAAGCACCCAATCATGAACAATATATAACAAAGGTTAACGTTTATTGCTATATAGTGCCATACCAACACGTAAGCCCCTGTTAGCGAGGGCTGCAAATTGGGCTCGCAACTAACCAATCCTAATGCCAAACAGTGTATCCAAGGCCTCACCCCAGCATCCCTCAGAATGTCCATAGAGATAGAGCTAAGGCCCCCCGGTAGAGTCAGAGACTACAAGGACCGAGACCACCTCCCCTGATACTCTACGACATAATAGTTCTGCTAAAGTAATGGCGATACGACGATGCTAATGCACAAGACTTGAGTTAGAGATAGAGCTAAAGTGCTGAGACCCGCCAAAGGTTAACGTTTATTGACGTTCTCATCACACCTCCCCTGATACTCGCTCGCATCAAGTACACCAACCACACACATACAATCACATGCCTATTCCTATCATCATCATCATCATGTTATAAACAAGAAAGTAAATATGCATGAACAAATAATAGAAATATTGGATGACATGTTGTATGCACATTACAAACATATACGCATAGAATCAAGCATGGCATTGGACTCAAGAAAATAGAAAATAGTTTGTTATTAACCAATTAGTTTAGAGTTCTGTTTCCTCACCTTAGCTTGCTAATAGATACTTTTCCAAGCTTTAAAATCACCTTTATAATGTTATTATATTGCTAGAAGACCTAACAAAGCCGATAAAATTTAATTAGAATTTATTCAGAATTTAAAAACCATTCTGTTAACTGAGGGTCGGAGGTAGGGTCGGAGTCCTGATCGACCCTGGGTGCGACCCTCCCCAAATCTGAACTTCCCGAACACTGAGGGTCGATGGTCAGGATCACCTAGGGTCGGATGGTCATCGACCCTCGGTGCGACCCTCGGTGCACTTTGGTCCAATTACCTCTTTTTAGTCCATTCTTCGTGTTTGGGGTCCTATGGCTTGTTTCTACATTCCATTCAACATTCATTCCATGGTCTAGAACCATGAATCATCCACCTAAATAGATTTCATGCATTCCCCTATGGTTTTCCATAAAAACCTAACCATGGGTTGATAGTTTGGGTTTCTCCGAGATAACACTCTCATCAATATCTATCCTAAGGTCTGTAGAAACTCATGGAATTAGTATCCATACCTGAGAAGAATACTCTTTTCTCGGCAACTGTTCTCTTTTGGCTAAATTCTCTTCCTTGCTTCTCTTCTTCTTCTTTTCCTTCTCTTCTCTTTCTCTCAATTCAATTAGGGTTGTGAAAGGAGTGAAAGAGGCTTAGGGACGTCCTTTAAATAGAGTAGGAACATCCTAAAATAAGTCCCATTGAGATTAGGAAAGAATCCCAATCGAAAATTAGGAAATTTTCCTAATTTCTATTTCTTACGGTAACCGAGGGTCAATGGGAGGGTCGATGATCCCGTCGACCTTAGGGTTCAAGATGTCCGACCCTCCCTTCAAAATTGAGGGTCTGACTTTCTGCTTTGGGAGGTCCGACCCTGCTTAGCTGGGTATGCGACCCTCCCTTCAAATTAAGTGTTTTTGGGTCGATTTGATACCTGGGATCTCGATCTCCTTCACGCCCTTGGTCCATTTGACTCGACCATGATGGGCAAACCTGGTTTAAGGTGGTAAGACCGGGTTAGATTGACACGGGTCTTACAACTCCCCCTACTTATAAAAATTTCATCCTCGAAATTGTACGTACCTTCTGAATCAAATAAGTGAGGGTATTGCTTTCGCATAGCATTTTCTTCTTCCCATGTAATTTCTTCCATGTCTTTACTTTTCCATGTGACCTTAACATAATAGATATCTCGGTTGCGTAGACGTTGAACCTTTCGACTGGTGATTTCTATTGGTGTTACTTCAAATGTCAAATCATCAGTCAATTCCGGCAAATCTACTGTCAAAACGTGCGTTGGATCCTTGACATACTTCTTCAATAGGGAAATGTGAAATATGTCATGCACACTTGACATAGATGGTGGTAGTGCTAACTGATAAGCCACTTTACCATGCTTAGCTAGAATTTCATACGGCCCGACATATCTTGGACTTAGCTTCCCTTTCTGTCCGAACCTTTTCAATCCTCGCATAGGCGATACTTTCAAGAATACTTTATCACCCATGGCGAACTCCAGATCTCTGCGTCGAGTATCTGCATATTGCTTCTGACGGTTCTGAGCTGTTCTTACTCTTTCCTTGATAATGTCGACCACTCGGCAAGTCTCTTCAACAAACTCCGATCCAACAATACTACGTTCTCCAACTTCATTCCAAAACAAAGGAGTTCGACACTTCCTGCCATACAGTGCTTCATAAGGTGACATCTATATAGTAGCCTGATAGCTATTGTTATAAGCGAACTCGATCAATGGTTACCTTTCATCCCATGATCCTTTGAAATCAATTACACATGCTCGTAGCATATCTTCTAGAATCTGAATTGTACGCTCTGACTGTCCGTCTGTCTGTGGGTGGAATGCAGTACTGAACTTCAATGTTGTACCCATAGCCTTTTGCAATCCTTCCTAAAACTTGAAAGTAAATCGTGGATCTCTATCAGACACAATGCTTTCTGGAACACCTTGTAACCGAACAATATTATCCACATACAGCTTTCCTAACCTTTCCAGTGTATACTGAGGTCGTATAGGTATGAAGCGAGCTGTTTTAGTCAGACGGTCCACAATCACCCAAACTGCGTCGACTACTCGAGGAGTCAGTGGTAGTCCCGTGACGAAGTCCATAGTGATGCAGTCCCATTTCCATGCTGGTTCCGGTAATGGCTGTAACAGTCCTGCAGGTCTTTGTCGTTCAGCTTTTACTTTCTGACAATTTAGGCATTGAGACACGAACTTGGCTACATCTGCTTTCATTCCCCTCCACCAATATAGTTTCTTTAGATCATGATACATTTTTGTACTTCCAGGATGTATCGAATAGATGGTGGTATGGGCTTCCTTCATCAGTTGGTGTCTAATGTCCATACTTCCTGTTTCAGGTACACATATTCTTCCTTTGTATTTCAGTACCCTCTCTTCGTCCAAGGTGTACTCAGGATTAGTCCTACCTTTTTCGATATCTTCTTGTACTGTTCTTAGATAAGGATCTGATTTAATAGCTGTCTTCACTTAATCCATTATGTCTGGTATAATTTTCAAAGCGGCGAACATATTTGAAAACCGATGAATAAACCCTTGGTTGGCTGACTCATCCGTTGCGTCTATCACATATTGCTCATTGCCGTGATTGAATACCATTCCTGTAGTACACATTGCTGCAGTTGTGCTAACCTCTCCTTGCGATTTTATCATTGCTTTTCTGCTTAACGCATCCGCTACTACGTTTGCTTTTCCCGGATGATACTGGATATCACAATCATAGTCTTTCAATAGTTCCAGCCATCTTCTTTGTCTCATATTCAACTCCTTCTGGTTAAATAAATAAGTAAGACTTTTATGGTCCGACTTAATCTGAAATTTCTCTCCGTATAGATAATGTCTCCATATCTTGACAGCATGTACTACTGCCGCTAACTCCAAATCATGGGTGGGGTAATTTTTCTCATGTATTTTCAACTGTCTCGAGGCGTAAGCAATTACTTGCTCTCCTTGCATAAGCACACATCCTAGTCCCAGTCCTGACGCATCAGTGTATAAAGTAAATGTCTGTCCTGGAACGGGAATAGTCAAAATTGGAGCGGATATCAATCTGGTCTTCAACGTTTGGAAACTCTTCTCACATTTATCGGTCCACACAAACTTTTCACCTTTCTTAGTCAAACTTGTGAGAGGTACGGCAATTCGGGAATAGTCTTCTACGAATCTCTGATAATAACCAACTAGACCCAGGAAACTTCTAATTTCTGAAACGCTCTTTGGTGCTTCCCACTTTACAATAGCCTCGATTTTGCTGGGGTCCACTTTGATTCCTTCAGCGGATACTACTTGGTCTAAGAAGGCGACTTCACTTAGCCAAAACTCACACTTTGAAAATTTGGCATATAGCTTCTCTTTCCTTAAACGCTGTAGGGCGGCGTTTAGGTTATTGATATGAGTTTCTTCGTCCTTGGAGTATACCAATATATCATCGATAAATACTATAACCGACGTATCCAACATATCATGGAAAACCCGGTTCATAAGCTGCATAAAAGTTGCTGGTGCGGTTGTTAATCCAAAAGACATGACCAAGAACTCATAGTGTCCATATCTGGTCCTGAAAGCTGTCTTCGGAATATCACCCTCTTTAATCTTCAACTGATGATAGCCTGATCGAAGATCGATCTTAGAAAATACCTTTGCTCCTTGCAACTGATCGAACAAGTCATCGATCCAAGGTAGTGGGTATCGATTCTTGATTGTCAGTTTATTCAACTCCCGATAGTCGATGCATAATCGAACGCTACCGTCCTTCTTCTTCACGAATAACACCGGTGCTCCCCATGGTGATATACTGGGTCGAATATAACCCTTGTCCAGCAGTTCCTGTAGTTGCACTTTCAGTTCCTTCAGTTCAGTAGGAGCCATTCTGTAAGGTGCTTTTGATACTAGTGCGGCTCTAGGTACAAGGTCTATCACAAACTCTGTGGCTCGGTCGGGTGGTAATCCTGGTAGTTCCTCCGGAAATACGTCGAGATAGTCCCGCACGACTTCAATATCTTCCATTTGTGGTGCTTCCTTGGTTAGGTCGACCACTGATACTAGATACCCGACTGCCCCCTTCTCAAGGCACTTCTTAGCCTTTAGTGCTGAGAGTATGAGCTTGCGTCTATAGGGAAGTTTGGTTCCCGAAAAACTAAATTCTGCTCCTTCTTTGTCTTTAAATGTTAGCTTCTTTTCGGCGCATAATAGGTTTGCAGAATGCCGAGCTAACCAGTCCATTCCCAAGATGACGTCAAAGTCTGCCATCCCAAGTTGTATCAAGGTTGCATCTAAGGTTTTCTCGCCAATGAGAACTGGACATGGTCCATAGCCTTTCTCTAATTCCACTTCTAACCCCATCGGTGACCGTACAAGTAATTTGTAGTCTAATGTTTTGATGGGTAAGTTTATCTTCTTTCCGAATGACACAGATATAAATGAATGAGTAGCTCCTGAATCAAAGAGTACTCTGGCGGGTACGCCATTTATATGTACGATACCTGTGATTTATTTTACTTAGTCTACATGCTCATACAATGTAATTACAACTTTAAAAAGTTTCAGTCATACCTGTGACCACATCGGGTGATGCGGCAGCATCCTCGGATGTAACAGCATATACCTGTCCCTGATGGAACTGCTTCTTGGGCTTAGGACACTCCCTTGCCATATGTCCCGGTTGGTTGCAGTTAAAACACTTTGGGCCTTCAGAATTTGGCTTTGGCTGCTGTTGAACTACTGGAGTAGTCCTGGGTGCAGCAGTAAAGCCCTGAGCACGGAAGGGTTTAAATTT
Source organism: Protea cynaroides (assembly GCA_028583415.1). NCBI lineage: Eukaryota > Viridiplantae > Streptophyta > Magnoliopsida > Proteales > Proteaceae > Protea > Protea cynaroides. The sequence continues at coordinate 23,490 of JAMYWD010000816.1, read as the reverse complement.
CTTGTTGTTCCCTCCGTTGTAAGTATTTCCAGCTGGCCTTTTGATACCCCGGTTCTGTGTGAAATAACTCTCCTTCTGGCTCGATTCAGTAACCCGAGCTATTTGGACAGCTTCATTGTAAATCTTCTTTTCTAAGCCCAGAACGTGCTCTCTGATGCTTCCTCTCAGTCCCGTGACGAACCTACGGGTTTTGGTGTCTTCTTCCTGCATACTAAGTGGTGCAAAGAAAAACAGCTCCTCATAACGCTATTGATATGCATCCACTGACATCTGTCCCTGATATAGACTCAGGAACTCTTTCTCCAAAGAATCTCTGAAGCTTCGTGGAAAATATTTCTCGAAGAAAGCTTCTTTATATATAGCCCAAGTCAGTAGGGCGTGCTTGGTCAATAAGTAAGCCCTAGAAGATTTCCACCAATGATGTGCGTCACCCTTTAGCATGAAGGTGGCACATAATACTTTTTCTTCCTCTGTGATAGTCATCATAAGGAAATTTCTCTCCATCTCGTCTATCCAGTGTGCTGGCCACAATGGATCAGACGGTTGCCGTTAAATTCCCTGGGCTTCATCATCAAGAATCTCTCCACCAGTCGAGAGTGATCCAACTGATTTTGGGGATATGCCCCAAACATATGGGGTGGATACTGGTAATTAACCTGAGCTGCTTCCGGAGCCTGTACTGGAATCTGTGCAGCAGGTTGTTGAGGTGTCTGAGGTGTTGGGTGGTTACCTACCGGTGCTGCACTGGCTTGTCCTGTCTGCATAGGTGCAGCTTGAGTGGCTTGGAACATAATACCCATCGCAACTTGCATCTGAGCCTGTGCGTGTTGCATCTGTTGCAGCTGCTGAGCCAGATTCATCACCACGGTTGCTAGCTCTGGTGGTGGAGGTGGCAAATTTGTAGGGTTTGCCTGTTCTGGATTACCCCGGTGCATAATTATTTTCCTGACTGGTCTCCTCCACGGGTGGTAGTGGTGGGACTGCATTTCGGTTCTGTCGGGTTACCCTACGTCCAGACATAATTCCTTCTGTGATTGGTGGTGCCTGAAAATTATCAAAATAGGTGAGAAGTCATTTATATTTCATGTAGGCACGCTAACCGATATAAAATTCCAATTCCAGCTCATTTTTTTAAAAGAAAATACTGTCTTTTCTATGCAGGGTCGATGGTGAGGGTCGATGGTATGTCCGACCCTTAGTATCCGACCCTGGGAATGACCTGTTCTTCCCGAGAGCTGAGGGTCGATGTGAGGGTCGATGGGTGTCCGACCCTCAGTTCCGACCCTTAGTTTTCTATCAGATTCTCGAGAGCCGAGGGTCGATGGGAGGGTCGATCCGAGGGTCGATGGTTCTGGTCGAATTGTCCGACCCTCAGACCAAAAATCAGATTTTTAAGATCCGATTTTGAGTCATTTCTTATTATTTCCCTCCCGTTTCGACTCGTCTCTCCCCTCTGAGTTGCTACAGTGTCACTCCACTATTTTTGGTCGGTTTGAGTCCGGGTTTCGACGTCCACGTCATCCATACAGGTATATTCTCCCATTTTCACCTGTTTCTAGGTTTTCTTTTCTAGGTTTTTGCTCATTTAACTGGTATTCTTCAAATTAAACTTTTTCCAACCGTAAAAATTTGATTTTTATTGGGGGCTTTTGTTATTGGTGTCTCGAGGAACGAAAGCCCTCAAAAATTTTTGAGTTTCATCGGTTGGTTATCGAGAAACTTGGATTTTTGCTCGTTTGCCCTAATTTGTCAAAAAATTTTGATTTCTTGAAATTTCTTCCAATTGGTCTTCGTTAGTTCCAATTTCCTACTGTATGTGGGTTGTAGGATATGTAGAAACCTACGTAAGTCCTCCTGCCCGCGTGTACGGGTGAAAGTGAGGCTTTTGGCCAACTTACGTCGTTATAATGTCAAATTTTGGATTTTTATCCTATTAACTCCTTATCTCCCTTTTTCTTTCTTATCTGCAGATACCATGGCTCGTACCAAGATACCCAGAGTTCGTGATCCGCTTCGCTTCCGCTCCAACGAAGCCGAGGCACAGTATGCCGACTATGCTCGAAAAAAAGTGGAGGGTGGTCGTATGGTGAACTTGGCTGAGCTAGCCTTGTTCAACGTAGAGAGAGCATTTGGTGACATGGGGTGGCTCCCTATCATTACTTACGACGCGTGCACATGTCCGGATTTGGTGCGTCAGTTCTATTGTAATCTCCAAGTGGTGGGGAATTACAATGACGTTGAGAGGGGTCAAGAGTTACGCATCACCAGCTATGTTAAAGGGGTGCACACTTTATTTGACTATCGGCAACTGGCCGATCTGCTGGGCATTCCTTATGATGGCCCCATGGTGTACTGTGCGCCTGGAGAGCCCCAGATTGTTTCCATGGAGATGAGGGCAGAGATCGACAACCAGCTACTATGACTTGATCGCTGGCAGATGAGAGCATGTTACCTGCATCTTGCTCCACAGGTCTTCTGTAAGATTATCCAGCATAATCTGATTCCACAGAGTGGGCACTATGAGAGGGTTTCTCAGCTGACCCAGTTCCTGATATATAGTATCTGCACCAGACAGCCAGTCTATCTTCCATACATCATCATGCGGACCATGATTAGTGCTACTTTGTCCGGTCATAGGGTAACCTACCCTATGGACGCATGATTACTGTCCGGCTTACTCGCCTAGGGGTGGACTTAGTAGATGAGAAGATTCAGGAGAAAACCTTCTCGTCGCCTCTAGATTGGGAGGCTATCTGTAAGATGGGTATGCGGGATGCCCAAGTCAGTGATGAGGAGAGGAACGAGATGGTATGCCCTCACACTCGCATTGAGATGGCTGATGCTGAGGCTGCTGCTGCCGCTGCTAGAGCTCATGTAGATCCTGTCGATGATGACGACCGTATGTATATGGATGTCGACTCGATACCACCGCCTTCACCTACGCATGCGGCTGGAGTTGGTACTTCTTCTGCGGTGGATCCTGTACCTGAGACTGGTCCTTCTCATGCGGCTGGTCCTTTACGCCCACCTTCTGATATGATGGAGATGCTTCAGGAGATCAGGGAGGCTCGGCGCAGATCTGATCCCGAGGATGGATGAGTTGCTAGCCGCCCAGCACGCATCAGACACGCGGATGGGAGAGCTCCTTGAGGTTCAGCGTGCGACTGATAGGAGGGTAGCCGATCTTACTACTAGTCTACAGACGACCCAGACTCAGATAGCCTGGTTGACTAGAGTCTATGCCGAGGACTACGAGAGAGACCGTGAGGCTCCGCCTCCTCCTTCGCCTCCAGCTTCTTGATTGTACTTTATTTTCTTTGTACTACGGAGTAACTGTCCGGGTTGTGGACTGTACTTTGCTTTAGTTATGTATATACAGTTTGTTTCTCTCTCATTGTATGTAACTTGTTTCCCCTTTAATAGATGCATTATTCTCTTTTTAAATTTGGTCTCAACCATCACTTGTTCTTATAGTGTGTTAATATTACTGTTTTTACTTTTATCCTATCTCAGTTCACATTTGTCTTGAATGTATGTTAGTTCAGCGGACAAGGCCTGAGATGCTCTGATACCAAGTTGTCACACCCTAATTCCGCACACTTCAAAATGGTGTGATGAACTGCTAATAAACCAACGGTTCAACCAGGATCTCGAGTAGGCTATCCCCACGTTATCTGAACCCCCATACATCCATAATCACAATCAGAGTAAATACACAATAGCGGAAGTCTTATAATAAACTGAACTGAGAATCTACGGTGATATTAATAATTAAATAGCAAATTATTCTGTATCAACTGAGACATAAATAATTATCAAATACATGTCTTTATTAAATCCAAATAAAGAAATCTAGAAAATATCTAATCGAATACACATGAGTGGCACTCGCAAGAGGAGTCATGTGTATCCACTTCAGCTTCAACTTCCATCGCTGCTACATTCCCGTACGCTGGAGCACTCATATAGTCTTCAACTGTGAAACCTGCATCATCAACTAAAATATTCGACGTCGAGGGGGTGAGCACACATCACGGCTCAGTGAGTAGACAAAACAATGCAACAGTACATATGCATGCAATCAATTCATGTCTTTGGTCTGGTTTAAAGTTTGCAGTATGCAATAGAAAGGTTTAGGTAGTCAAAGGTCGCGTTTATTGACCCCGCCTCTATACACAAGTGTGTGACGCCGCCCGAAGGTAACGTTTATCGTCAACTCACAAGCACCCAATCATGAACATTATATAACAAAGGTTAACGTTTATTGCTATATAGTGCCATACCAACACGTAAGCCCCTGTTAGCGAGGGCTGCAAACTGGGCCCACAACTAACCAATCCTAATGCCAAAAAGTGTATCCAAGGCCTCACTCCAACATCCCTTAGAATGTCCATAGAGATAGAGCTAAGGCCCCCGGTAGAGTATAGGACTCAAGGATCGAGACCACCTCCCCTGATACTCTACGACATAATAGTTCTGCTAAGGTAATGGTGATACGACGATGCTAATGCACAAGACTTGAGTTAGAGATAGAGCTAAAGTGCTGAGACCCGCCAAAGGTTAACGTTTATTGACGTTCTCATCACACCTCCCCTGATACTCGCTCGCATCAAGTACACCATCCACACACATACAATCACATGCCTATTCCTATCATCATCATCATCATGTTATAAACAATAAAATAAATATGCATGAAAAAATAATAGAAATATTAGATGACATATTGTATGCACATTACAAACATATTCGCATAGAATCAAGCATGGCATTGGACTCAAGAAAATAGAAAATAGTTTGTTATTAACCAATTAGTTTAGAGTTCTGTTTCCTCACCTTAGCTTGCTAATAGATACTTTTTCAAGCTTTAGAATCACCTTTATAATATTATTATATTGCTAAAAAACCTAACAAAGCCAATAAAATTTAATTAGCATTTATTCAGAATTTAAAAACCATTCTGTTAACTGAGGGTCGGAGGTAGGGTCGGATTCCTGATCGACCCTAGGTGCGACCCTCCCCAAATCTGAACTTCCCTAACACTAAGGGTCGATGGTCAGGATCACCTAGGGTCGGATGGTCATCGACCCTCGGTGCGACCCTCGGTGCACTTTGGTCCAATTCCCTTTTTTTAGTCCATTCTTCGTGTTTGGGATCCTATGGTTTGTTTCTACATTCCATTCAACATTCATTCCATGGTCCAGAACCATGAATCATCCACATAAATAGCTTTCATGCATTCCTCTATGGTTTTCTATAAAAACCTAATCATGGGTTGATAGTTTGGGTTTCTCCGAGATCACACTCTCATCAATATCTATCCTAAGGTCTATAGAACTCATGGAATTAGTATCCATACCTGAGAAGAATACTCTTTTCTCTGCAACTATTCTCTTTTGGCTAAATTCTCTTCCTTGCTTCTCTTCTTCTTATTTTCCTTCTCTTCCCTTTCTCTCAATTCAATTAGGGTTGTGAAAGGAGTGAAAGAGGCTTAGGGATGTCCTTTAAATAGAGTAGGAACATCCTAAAATAAGTCCCATTGAGATTAGGAAAGAATCCCAATCGAAAATTAGGAAATTTCCTAATTTCTATTTCTTACGGTAACCAAGGGTCGATGGGAGGGTCGATGATCCCGTCAACCCTAGGGTTCAAGATGTCCAACCCTCCCTTCAAAATTGAGGGTTTGACTTTCTGCTTTGGGAGGTCCGACCCCACTTAGCTGGGTATGCGACCCTCCCTTCAAATTAAGTGTTTTTGGGTCGATTTGATACCTGGGATCTCGATCTCCTTCACGCCCTTGGTCCATTTGACTCGACCATGATGGGTAAACCTGGTTCAAGGTGGTAAGACCGGGTTAGATTGACACGGGTCTTACAAGATGTCTATCATTGGTATAGTCACAACCGGGGGTAGATGATGGCACCGTGATAGATGGTCCCGCCCCGCACTTTACCCTCGCCCGAGCGCATCAACTCTAGCCTAGACCTCTTCTCGGATTTGTCTGGCTTCTTCAACCCTGGCTTGGGTTTCTTCATGAATTCTCCTAGCTTCTTGATTCCTTGCTTGGATATCCTCACGAGTTTGTCGAGCGGCATCGACCCTAGCCTGAGCATCTTCTCTGGCATGCCTGGCCTCATCGACCCTCCTTTGGGCCTCCCGTGCCACCTCTGCTTCTGTGTACATTCCAGCTCTAGCCCACCTGACCCCTGGCCGTGATCCCATCCTCTGAGAGATAGACGATCGGCGAGAAATTCCCAAGGACTCCTGGCTACTTTCAACAATTTTAGTGGGGTCGACCCCTGGGTCCCCCCACTGACTGCTTCGCCCCTTCGATTATACGAATCTACAGATGGACTTTTCCACCTTGGGCTAGGTGGAACAGCACGCGGCATAGAGTATCTAGATTGCCGTGATCTCTGTGGAACTTCAGGCACATCTACTGGTGGTACAGAAGTTGTTGGTACTCCTGTTGGCAGTTGTTGTAACAGTTCTATCAGGGCGGCCAACTGTTGGGCTAGTCTGTCGAATTGCTCCCTGGAAACATACTGAGTCGGATCTGGATTAGAGACACCCGCTCCATCATTGGTTGGCTCTTTTGGCAACACATCTTGGGGATCTGGTCCTCTTGGGGCCTCATCCCGCTCTCTTGTCATATTAGCTTCGGCCCGTTAGGCTTGAGTTTCCCGTAAGTTATAAGAGCTTTCAGCTCTTCCTACTGGCGCCATGTCAAGGTTCAAAGAACTATTTGAGTAGATAGGAAGAAAATGGGAGTGAGGAAAAGGAGGAAAGTTGGAAAAGCTCCGAAAAAACAAAGAGGAAAGGTTTGAAAAAACAAAGTATGTCAGGGCCCCACGGTGGGCGCCAAACTATTGTCGCTGGAATCCGTAAGGGGATTAGCCAAGACAGATAATATGGAACTCTCAATGAAACAATGGTGCTCCTTCTCAGAACAAGGGTTCCCTGAGACACTATTGATCAATTCTATCTCCTTTCCTACTGAACTTGGATATTGAAAGAACTCAATCGAAAACAACCAAAAATGAGGGAGAGGGAGAGGGAGCTTCTTTCTAGAATTCCTTCTTTCAGTCTTTTTCTTATTTCATGCTTTCTTGTTACATATATAGATTCAAACATGAGAAACTTTCTTAGGCCCACTTTCACACATCTGTCACTACTTTGATTATTAACTATCTAGGATATAGTAGGTTCGAATGCCTACGACTCCCTAGACCATGCCACAATGTCTTGTCAACCACTTTTCGACCCCCTTTTTGAGCTATGTTCCCCATAACCTCCAAATGTTCATTTCTGTCCTTGTGCTTTTACCACGTAATATTCTGACGATCCGCTGATTTGGAGCAAGATCTAGTGAATCGGCGGATCAAATCAGCATGCCTTGCAATAATGGTGGTTGTTAGCATTTATGGTCATTAAAGACAATCCATTAATGGCCCAACTACCCTTGTCAACCTGTCGCATCTTGTTCGAGTCAGACCAAAGGGTCGAAAATGAGCTTTTTACAATATTTTTCGTAATACCCTTCTCCCATATCATGGATCTAGGACCTTAGATAAACGCCACGTGTTCATCACCAAAAGATCATCTGAAATTCCTTTTCTTAGGTTGGATTTAACCATTAACCATTATTTTCCCTAACAATCGGGACTTATTAAATTCTTAAGATTTAATGTGCCGCCCTTTAACTTATGTTATTTACAAATCAACCCTTCCGCTTTTCATAATTTATGTAAAAAACCCTTGTATGTACAAAAACTAAATGATAGCATGTTTTTGTCCATTTTTTTGATATTTTTTCATTTGAAAAAAAAGAAACATCTATATCTCCCTCCTACAGTATCGAATCAAAAACAATTCTAGTTGCTTTTTGAAGTGGGCTTGACGATCTACCACTTTACTAGTTACTATTATCCCTGAAACAGTTATGGAGCCCATAAAAAAATAGCTTCAAAGTTAAAACATTCATGCAAACGTGTGAGTACTATAAGATCTTTATCAGATTTTGATGGTTAACATTGATTTACCGGCCTAATTAATTAGTGGGAGTCTGAGATTATATGGTAAGCTGGTTTAAGTATTGGATTGTTATATGCTAGAGATAGAACTTTCCTTATTCATTATGGGAATAAATTAGGATTATGAGGTAGTATTATAAATACTAGGGTAAGGAGTCCCCACAGCCACCATTTTGTGATCTCTCCATTACCACCATAGCAAAGGAGAATAAAGATCTAGTGGAAAGACTGTGGAAGGATCTACCCAAAGGATTATCACAAGTAAAGGATAGAAATCAATCATCTGCAAGAGGTATGGATCATTCTTACTCTTGGATTATCTCTCTATTGTATTCTAAGTATCTGTATGTAGGGATAGGGTTATGTGATGAAATCCTGTTAATCCCAGGTACTCACTGAGAAGGGGGGGGGTGAATCAGTACCCATAAAAACAATCCCACTGAGATGATCTGGCCTACTGCTCTGGACACTGCTACCAAGAGCTGTTGTTCACTGTGTGCTGTCTTGAGCTATCAAATGGACTTTTTTCACTACCAGTTTGTCAAACACATTTCATGCACACACCAACCACACACCCATAGGTATCCATACCAGGGGCTCGGCCTGCCAAGTGTGTACACCCAGACCTGCAGTACACAGACTTCTATTCCACATACATAGGCATCCACATGTACAACCATAACACAGAATATAACGTGGTTTACTAATCACGCACTATGATGGAAAGTCTACGGGATAATACATCTATCTCTATTCCATGGTGGCTGCATGTGGGATGGCAATGGTGTTTGATCCATTGGGCCGATTCACACACTCGTGTATAGAGATGCGGCAGTCACCAAACCTTTATATAGCATATTGCAAACTTATAAATCAGACCAAATATATGAATTGAATGCATGCATATGTTTGTTGCATTGTTTTGTTGCTCACTGACCGTAATGTGTGCTCACCCTTTCGACATCGAATATTTTTAGTTGATGATACAGGTCCTACTATTGAAGAATATATGAATGCGCCTACGTATGGACACGTTACTGCGATGGATGTAGAAGCTAAAGAAGATGCACATGATTCATCATGCGAGTGCAACCAATGTGTTTTTGCTTAAGTTTAGTTATAATTTGAACATCAGATATGTAATTGATTATTTATTTTTATGTCTTGTGATTTGGAGATAATTGGATTAAGTACTTATTTATCACTATTAGACTCTCAGTTCATTATCTATCAGACTTCCACTTATTTGTTTATTACCTCTGATTATTAATGTAGAATGTGTGTATGGATTGATATGGTGGGTATGACCTATACGAGATCCTGGGTGAACCGTTGGTTTATTGGTGGTTCATCTCATCATTTTGGTTAGACCAGAATTGGGGTGTGACAACTTGGTATCATAGCATCTCAGGTTCTACCCATTGACCTAACTACTTCCACATGAATCATGAACTGAGTTAGGATAAAATTAAAAGCTGTAATAAGAACACACCATAAGCACCTGTGTTGTATGAGACATAAACTAAGAAAGAGAATAATGCACATATGTAAATGGGAAACCAATTTTATATATATATATATATATATATATATATATATATATATATATATATATATATATATATATATATATATATATATATATATATATATATCCAAATGGGAGTAAGACAAGACACATCCGAATCAATGTACAATCCATAAATCTAGATAGTTACTCTGTAAAATAAAAAAGAAAAAGGATATAAATGGCAATCATGGAGCTAGAGGTGCTGGAGGAGGAGGTTGCTCACGATCTCTATCATAGTCCTCAGCATATACTCTCGCGAGTTAGGCCACCTGAGTCTGAGTGGCTCGAAGACTAGCTGTCAGATCCACTACCCGCTAGTCTATAAAGCGTTGGGCATCTAGAAGCTCTCCTACTCTCCAATCAGTCACATGCTGAGCCTTTCGAATCTCACGTAACAGCCCCATCATGTCATCTAGTGGTGGGCATGAAGGGCCAGCTCTAGTAGAATGCCGTGGTGATGGAGGAGGGATGGCATCCACATCCATGTACATCCGATCATCATCCTTCTCATCATCACTCTCGTATGCCTCTGCTACTACCTCTACTGCTACTGCTGCTGCCGCCTCTACATCTGTTGTAGCTACCCGAGTGAGAGGACATCTCATAGCATTCCTCTCGTCATCATTGACCTGTATCTCTCTCATGCATATCCTGCTGATGTCCTCCCAATCAAGGTCAGCTAAGAAGGTGTCCTCAGGGATCCTCTCATCCACTAGGTCCACCTGTAGACGAGCGAGCAAGGTGGAGATCAGCCGCCCATAGGGCAAGTTACCTCTCAAGTTAGGCAACGTAGCTCTGTACATAGTCTGAAGAATGATATATGGGAGGCAGACTAACTGTCCAGTATAGATATAGTGCAGCAGGTACTGAGTCAGCTGTGAGACCATCTCATAGTGTCCACCCTGGGGGATAAGATTATGCTAGATAATCTTATAGTAGACCCGTGGCTCTGGACGCAGGTGTAAGCACCCCATTTTTGCCACCCTCAGCATAAGTGAACCAATATGGCAGGTTTTCGACCTTTAACTCAAAGATTTGTGATTCTCTACTGATCCCCACAGCAGGGTCATGGGCTATTATCTGCATGGATGCATAGGTCATAGAATTATCTTCGAAATGAGACTAGAATTACTCAATTCTGATATCAAATGAAGAAGATATGATCATTTTAGTCGGATGATACATATAAGGGAGGTTTCTAAAATTATTATAAATAATAATAATCCCAGGGGCCTTCATGCAAATTATCCTAAGTCGGATTGCTTGAATTTCAAATCATCATATCTTGATCATCCGACATCGGATTCAGATGATTCCAAGACCATTATTCTTCATTCATGATGTTCTACAAAGTGGACGTAAAAAAATCCCGGGTAGAAGTCACCAGTGGGTCCCATGCAAGCTTGCATGCAAAGTTATCGTTAGAACTTCAATGCTTCATATCTTTTCCGTTCTACGTCGGATTCAGACGATTCCAAGGCCATTATTCTTCATTTGTGATGTACTACAAAGTGGACGTGAAAAATCTCAGGTAAAAGTCTCTGGAAGGTCCCATGCAAAATTACACATGAAAATGACCATTTAACCTTTGAAAATTCATATTTTGGTCATCCCATATCCAAATCAGGTGATTTCAGTTTCATTATGTTCCATTTTTAGTACTCTACAAAGTGGACATAAAGGATTTCTGGTAGAAGTCTCCGAAGGATCCCATGCAGAATGGTCAACCAAATTATCGATAATTGGCCTGCTTAAACTTCAAAAATTCATAGGTTGGCCATTTTATTTTCAAATGAGGTGATTCAAGCTCCAATATTCTTCATTTTTAATGTTCTACAAAGTGAACGTAGAAAATTTGGAGTAAAGGCTATCGAAATATTCTGTACAGAATGACAGTGGAAATGGCCCATGAAGTAATAAAGAGAGAAAATCCAATTAATTCTAATCAATCCAGTCAACTCAGTTCAAGCCAGTTCTGGTCCAACCTAGCTCAACCCATATCAATTTAACTCAGTCAACCCAAGCCAGTCTCAACCCATTTTTGAATCAGTTCATCCAGGTGCATAATATTTATATATATTATATATATTGTATACTATATATATATGTATGTTATTAAATATATGTGTATATATGTATATAATATATATTATTATATATAAATGATAAAATCCAAAAGGAGATTGAGAAAAAAGAAAGAAAAGAGAGAGGAGACGTGGAAGAGAGAAAAATTTAGGGATTTTGGAGATAAGATCCAAAAGAGGGTGAAAAAGAAAAAAAGGAGAAGAAGAGGGGACGTGATTTAGAGAGAAAATGGAAGAATCCAAAAGATTTTTGAGAAAAACGAAAGAAAGGAGAGAGGAGACGTGAAAAGGAGGAGGATTTAGGGTTTTTGCATTGAATCCAATAAAAAAAAAAGGAAAGAAAAGGGAGAGAGAACGTGAAAAGGAGAGGGATTTAGGTTTTTGGATAGAATGCAATAAAAAGAAAAAGAAAAAAAGTAAAGGAGAAGAAGAGAGGATGTGATTTAGAGAGAAAAGGGAAGAATCCAAAATATTTTTTTGAAAAAAGGAAAGAAAAGGGAGAGGAGACGTGAAAAGGAGGAGGATTTAAGGTTTCTAGATGATTTCCAAAAGAAAAAAGGAAATAGAAGGAAGGAGAGAAAGGAAAGAGAGAAGGGGTTTTCTAGAAGAAGAAGGAGAAAAGGGAAAGAAAGGAAGAAAAAAAAACGTGGGAAGGAAGAAAAGAAAGGAAAGAAGAAAAAATGGAAAAAAAATTCTAGAAAAAAGAAGAAAAGGAAGGAAGAGAGAAGAATGAAAGAGGAGGAGAGGAATTTCTAAAAGAGGGAGAGATAGAGAACGTGTGGAAGGGAGAAGGAGAAGATAAAAAGGAAGGAAAAGAAGAAAGGAAAGAAGAAAAAGGAAGAAAAAAAGACTTTTTAGAAAAAAGAAGAAAGGAAAGAAGGATCTTCTAGAAAATGAGAGAAAAATTATAAATAGGCAAGAGAAGAGAGAGGAGGGTCTCTTTTTCGAGACCATAAAGAGAGGAGAACGTGGATGAGGGAGAGAAAAACATGAGTGAGAGAGAGAAAATGTGAGAGAGGGAGAAAGAAAGAGAGAGAAAAGAGAAAAGAAAGAAAAGAGAAGAAGAAAAGAGAGAAAGAGAAGAGAGAAAGTAGCAGAAGAGAGGAGAAGGAGGATTCACATTCCAAGAGGGTTGATACAACCTCCAATCACCCTTCATCAACGGTTTCGCTTGATTTGAGCCCAAGATTAGTACTCTAAAAAAATTTAGAGGTCGTTAGAATGCTCGAATGCTAATTTTGCTTGAAAAAGACTAATTTCCATGAAATCTCAATCATGACTGCTCTATTACATGCTTGTTAATATTAGGATGCCTATGTCTAACATTTTTCATGAAAATTTTTCTAAGCTATTCAATGATGAATTTTTGAATGATATACAATGATGTTTGATGTTTTTTGTAAAATTCATAAAGTGATTTTCTGATCTGAAAATTCTAGATTTAGGGTTCAAACTTAGGACGTACATCATATGTATTTTTTCTAAGCTTTTGAAGCCCAAATTTTTATGGGAGTCTCTCTGATATGTTAGAAGACTACCCTAAAAATTTCGTTCCATTTGAACTTGAAGAACTATATCAAAATAATTGTCTTTTACATTGCTATTTTTCTCGGATGTAATGCAATCATCCGTCAGAAAGTCTCTAGACAAAGGCCTTATGGCCATAATCAGAAAATCCACTTAACATGAACTTTTTATACATGAAAGTCTTCTAAAAAATGGCACTAGTTTCATATTTTTTTCATTTTTTTTGAATTGATATCAATTTTTAAGTGCATAGTGCTCTGATGTTAAATCTGTCACGATGTACTGATTTGCATGATTGAAAAGAGTCATTTTTTACAAAGAAAATATACTGTTTTAACTTATTTTTCTTAATTAAATTTTAGATCAGACAGTTATCTACATAGACATATGTCTGTATTTAATTTTTCATTAAGAATAGAATTTTATTTGGAATTTATGGTGCAACTGGTCAAAAATCTAGAACAGATTTGACCAGTGCACATGTTGGGTCTTAGGGCATATCTTTGACCTGATTTGGCTTTCTATTGGGATTCAAATCCATCATATGAAATATAATATATTAAGTCATCTTTCTATGAAAAAAAGTTGAACTTGATTTGAGTTTCGAAAGAACTACTTATGGTCATTCTTGTATAATGTGACAAATCTTAATACAGTTCATAGTTTTGTCCATTTTCTGGAACCTTGTGTCACAATTTTCACAGTTTTGAGTCTTTAATCTTCTCAAATTTCTTCATAAAAATTATAATTTTTTCAAAGAACAGTGAACATATGATTGTTTTGATAATTTTACACTTTTCAAAAAAAAGTTTCATTGATGTCTCATTCATCATAACATCAGTGATTGTTTAAATGAATTCTGTCATATTTGGATAAATGACTATATTTGGAGCATTCATATGCTTTGTTTTGATATATAGATGCATATTAGATCTTGCATATTAGATCTTTCCATATTTAGACGCTCATTGCCATATTTGGATGCTCATTGTCATGTTTAAATGTTCATTGCCATGTTTAAATGCTCATTGCTATATTAGGTCTTGCCATGCTTAAAATGAGCATATTAGATTTTACCATATAGGCTCTTGCCTTATTTGCAGTGTATGCCATATTAGGGAGATTTTCACAATCTTGCTATATGTGTATTTCTTTCCATAAATGTATTATATGCCATATTTAGATGAATAATTTAATTTTAGTAATAATTTAATTTATGCAACACCCTAGTAAAACTGCCATATCTGCACACTTCTAGAAGACAATCTAGGCGTGGGGACGTGCATTTAGGCACCCACATTCTTGGGAAGGGCATAATGGAGATAATAAAAACCTTAATAAAGAAAGAAAATGCTTTGCCAAACTTTCTAAAATTAGAATTCAGGATGAAAAGGGTAATTTAGGATGATTTTGCCCCTCGGTAAACCCTAAACCTAGAATAGGTTCTAAACCATAAACCTACAATAGGTTCTCACTTTCTAACCTAGAACAGGTTATAATTCGAACTACGTAGATTCTGATTCCTAGGGCAAACCTTAGGATACGTAGGCCATTTGAGAGAATCTCAAATTCGGATCCATACCTTAGTCCACTCGGACTATCCATAGATCCACTAGGATATTTATCCACATTTTAACCCACATAGGGTTATCCACATTTCAACCTAGATAGGGTTATCCACATTCCAACCCAAATAGGGTTATTCTTAGATCCACTAGGACTATCTATCAGTCCACTTGGACTATCCAGATCCTAACCCATAGGGTTTTCTCAACCTTTCAAGCATAAACTTCAACTTGAACAAAGAACTTAATCATGCACAAGCATAAATCACATCCATAAACTTTAATCACACCTGAACTACGATGGTGAACCTGATTTTTAGAATAATTCCGTAATACATAGGCAATCTGATGGATACAGATTCGGTTCAATGATATCAAACCACTTGGTTTGGTTTGGCTTAACAAATAGAGTCTAGCATAGGAAAGGTATAGGAGACCGATTTTGATCGGGCGGTTTAGGTGCCTAACCCCTTCCCATAACTGTAACCTGACGCTTACCCAATCTCTGATGGACCAGAAATCCAATCTAAGGGTCATGAGTCAATCAAAGTCTTACCTTGAGGTGAGATTTCACATTTCTAAGGTCCTAGACCTAAATCTAGGTGGCGAATTCCAAAAGATTTTCGTCTTTGTCCTCACAGCAGGTTAACTGCTTTCATCTCCCAACGGTCATCCCGAAGAATCTGGTTATCTATTTCTACACGTACCTGTGTAAACAGAAATTGTGGCTCCCTGGGTGCACAGTAAACCAACAGACCATCATTGGAAATGCCTAGGAGATCAGCCAACTCCTGACAGTTGAAAGAGATCGAAACCCCTTTCACCCAGCTAGTGATCCAAAGCTCTCTACACCTGTCAACATCCTCTAGGTCACCCTCTACCTATAGGTGACAGTAAAAACGCTTGACCAAGTCCAAGCAAGTACAAGCCTCGTACAAAATCACTGGAAGCTAACCCATATTACCAATTGCCCTCTCCACATCAAACAGGAATAAATGGGCTAAGTTCACACACCGAGCCTCTTCTACTTTTTTCTAGTCAGACCAAGGATATCGCATCTCTGTTTTAACGGACCTGAAGCGTTGTGGGTCATGAACTCGAGGAACCTTAGTGCGAACCATGATAACTGCAAGAGAAGAAAATAAGAAAAATAAGTTAGATAAATTTAAAAATTTGACAGGATAACGATGTAAAATGGAAAAAGCTTCACTTTTTACCCAAACATTTGGGCAGGAGGACTTACATAAGTCCCAAACCATCCTGCAAGGCTCATATAATCGAAAATTTAAACTAGGTAGGTCAAATTTGAAGAAATTTTGACAATTGCAAAAAACTCCAAAATTTTGGTCAAAAATGGGAATTTTCAAGTTTCTACTAAACTAACCGATGAAACTCAAATTTTCTTAAAGGTTTTCATCCTTTGGGTGGCCAATAGCAATAACCCCCAATAAAAATCAAAATTTTACGGTCAGAAAAATATTAATTTAAAGAAAACCCTACAAATTGAGCAAAACCTAGGTATGAAAGCTTAAAAAGGAGAAAAGTAGAGAACATACCTCAAGGAATGGAATGGAGATCGTGGATCGATGGAAAAATCACCAAGTTCGTACAGTAGACACTGTAGCAACTCAGTGGCGGGGAGTTGAGTTGTGACCATAGGAAAGGAAAAGAGAATGAGAGGGAAAAATCTCAAAAAATAGGTTAAAAAACCTGATCTTGAACCATACGGTCGCACAGTTGGACTAAAACATGCGACAGTATGATCGACCGTATGATCGACCATAGGGTCTCGGTAAGTTTTCAAGATTTTTAAGGTCGCGCACAACATGCGACCGTAGGCCATCGATCGTATGACTGATTGTTGTCTGCATTTTGATTTTGTTTGAACTTTTACCTACTGATTTTGTTTTTCTCTCGCCTTCCATTGTGAGACTAACCCAATACTACCATCATACCTTGTCTCACATGTACAACCTTTCCAAGTACCATTCAACTAGGAGTTTAAATGGCTGGACGCAGAGTAAGTAAAAGGAGATAGAATGCAAACCCATCTCCACCACCTATGGAAACCAATGACAATGATGGTCAGGAAGGACAGGAAGGAAATATTGGAACTCAAAATGCTGCACCTCAGAATGTTCACACCCAAGCCAACCCAACCAACTTACCTGCACCACCTATAGATTTGGCTACTGTGGTGATGAATTTGGCACAACAAATGCAGCATATAAAGCAAATGCAAGCCAACATGCAAGTTGCTATGGGAATTTCTTTTCTAGCTGCAAACACAACATCTCTACCTGCAGGACAAGCTAGTACGGCACCTGTTGGTAGCAACACTGTACCCCAAGCACCGCAAATACCAGCAATACAAGGTCAAGTGCAAAACCCTGAAGCACGGCAAGGTGGGTATAACCAAGGTAATTATCAGTACCAACCACCTATGTATGGAGCATATGCACAGTATCAACTTGATCACTCTAGACTGATCAAGCATTTTCTGAAGTTGAAGCCAAAGGATTCACAGGCAAACCATCAGATCCATTGTGGCCAGCTCACTGGATCAACGAAATGGAAAGAAACTTTATGATGATGACTATAAATGAAGAAGAGAAGGTATTATGTGCCACATTTATGTTAAAATGTGACGCACACCACTGGTGGAAATCAACTAAAAGTTACCTGTTAACAAAGCATGCCCAATTAACATAGGTTATATATAAATAAGCTTTCTTCGAAAAGTATTTTCCAAGGAGTTTCAGAGAACAAATGAAAAAAGAGTTTCTGAGTCTGTATCAAGGCAGATGACAGTAGATGCTTATTAGCAGCGTTATGAGGAATTGTTCTTCTTTGCTCCCTCTAGCATGCAGGAAGAAGATACCAAAACTCGAAGGTTCGTCATGGGACTTAGGGGAAGCATCCATGAGCATGTATTGAGACTGGAAAAAAACATATATAATGCAGCTGTACAGATTTCTCGAGTACTGGAATCGAGCCAGAGGGGAAGTTATTTTGCTCAGAACAGGGGCATTAAAAGGCCTAATGGAAATACATTTAATGGAGGGAACACCAAGACATTCAAACCCTTCCGTACTCAAAGCTTTAATGCTGCAGCAAAGACTACCCCAACAGCTCAACCTCAACAAAAGCAAAGTAGTGCTGGAGTTAAATGCTTTAACTGTGATCAAGTAGACATTATTCAAGGGAGTGTCCAAAGCCAAGGAAGTAGTTACAGCAAGAAAAAGTTTATGCAGTTACTTCTGAGGATGGTGCCGCATTAGTTGATATGGTCACAGGTATGACCTGAACTTTTCATTTTGTACTACCTTGTGTGAGCAGGTAGACTAAGTTAAATCAAATCATAGGTATCGTACCTATTAATGGCTTACCCGCCAGAGTACTCTTTGACTCTGGGGCTACTCATTCTTTTATATCTATGTCATTTGGAAAGAAGTTAAATCTACCCCTCAAACCTTTAGACTACAAATTGCTTGTACGATCACCTATGGGATTAGAAGTGGAACTAGACAAAGGTTATGGACCATGTCCAGTTCTTATCGACGAGAAGATTTTGGATGCAACCTTAATTCAACTTGAGATGGCAGACTTTGACGTTATCTTGGGAATGGATTGGTTAGCTCGGCACTCCACAAACCTATTATGTGCAGAAAAGAAACTGACATTTAAAGACAAGGAAGGAGCAGAGTTTAGTTTTGTGGGAACCAAACTTTTCTGTAAATAGAAACTCATTCTCTCTGCATTAAAGGTTAGAAAATGCCTCGAGAAAGAAGGAATTGGGTATCTAGTATCCGTGGTCGACCTCACCAAGGAAGCACCACGAATGGAGGATATTGAAGTTGTGCATGAATTTCCGGATGTATTTCTTGAGGAACTACCAGGACTACTACCTGGCCGAGCGATAGAGTTCGTTATAGATCTTATACCCGGAGCCGCACCAGTATCTAAAGCACCCTATCGAATGGCTCCTACTAAACTGAAGGAACTGAAGGCACAATTACAGGAATTACTAGACAAGGGCTATATTAGACCCAGCATATCACCATGGGGAGCGCCAGTATTGTTCATAAAAAAGAAGGACGGTAGCGTCCGACTGTGTATAGATTATCGAGAATTGAATAAGCTTACAATCAAGAATCAATACCCGTTGCCTCGGATCGATGACTTGTTCGATCAGTTGCAAGGTGCCAAAGTGTTCTCCAAAATTGATCTTCGGTCAGGATACCATCAGTTGAAGATTAAGGAAGGTGATATTCCAAAGACAACATTCAGAACCAGATATGGACATTATGAATTTTTAGTCATGTCTTTTGGATTGACTAATGCACCCGTAACTTTTATGGAACTCATGAATTGGGTATTTCATGATATGTTAGATACATCAGTCATTGTATTTATTGACGACATACTAGTCTACTCCAAGGACAAAGAAACTCATATCACAAATCTAAGAGCCGCTTTGCAATGACTAAGAAAAGAGAGGTTTTACGCAAAATTTACAAAGTGTGAATTCTGGCTGAATGAAGTCACTTTCTTAGGCCATGTTGTATTCGCTGAAGGAATTAAAGTGGATCCTAGCAAGATTAAAGCCATTGTGAAATGGAAAGAACTTAAGAATGCTGTAGAAATTAAAAGTTTCTTAGGGTTAGCTGGTTATTATCAACGAATCATGGAAGATTACTCTAGAATCACCATACCTCTGACCAGTCTGATAAAGAAAGGAGAAATATTTGTTTGGACCGATAAATGTGAAGAGTGTTTCCAAACATTAAAGGCTAGATTGATATCAGCTCCCATGTTGACTATTTTGATCCCAGGACAACCATTTACCTTGTACACCGATGCGTCTAGGTTAGGTTTGGGATGTGTGCTTATGCAAGGAGAACAAGTAATTGCGTATGCCTTAAGAAAACTGAAGACACATAAGTAGAACTATCCCACTCATGACTTAAAATTAGCAGTAGTAGTACATGCTATTAAGATATGGAGACATTATTTGTATGGAGAGAAATTTCAGATTAAATCAAATCATAAGAGTCTCACTCATCTTTTTCATCAGAAGGAGTTGAACATGAGATAGAAAAGATGGCTAAAATTACTGAAGGATTATGATTGCTATATTCAGTATCATCCAGGGAAAGCTAATGTAGTTGTTGACACACTAAGCAGGAAAGCAATGACAAAATCTCAGGAAGAAGCTAGTACAAATGTTGTAGCGTGTGTCAGAAGAAGAGTATTTAATTACGATAACGAGCAGTTCGTGATTGATATTCCGAATGAATCAACTGACCAAGGGTTTATTCATCTATTCTCAAACATATTTGCTACATTAAAGATTATACCTAATCTATTAGACAAGTGAAAGCAGCTATTAAATCAGTTCCTTATTTGAGAACGGTGCAAGAAGACCTTGAAAAAGGTAGGACTAACCTTGACTTCACTTTGGATTCTGAGAAAGTAATAAGTTACAAAGGGAGAGTATGTGTTCCTGAAAATGAAGACTTAGATATTAGATACAGACTAATGAAGGAAGCCCACACCACTACTTATTTGGTACATCCTGGAAGTACAAAGATGTACCATGATTTAAAGAAACTTTATTGGTGGAGAGGAATGAAAGTGGATGTAGCTAAATTTATGTCTCAATGCCTGACTTGTCAGCGGATAAAGGCTAAAAGGCAAAGACCTGTAGGATTAGCCACTACTAGAACCAGCATGGAAATGAGACTGCATCACTATGGACTTCATCACCGGTTTACCATTGACTCCCCAAGTAGTTGACACGGTCTGGGTGATTGTGGATCATTTGACCGAGATAGCTCGTTTCATAGCTATACGACCTCAGTATACCCTAAAGAGGTTAGCTAAGTTTTATGTAGATAATATTATCAGATTACATGATGTACCTGAAAGCATTATGTCCGAAAGTGACCTACACTTTACCTCAAAGTTTTGGGAAGGATTACAAAAGGCTATGGATACAACGTTGAAGTTTATTACTGCATTCCATCCTCAAACAGACGGACAGTCGGAGCGTACTATTCAGATTTTAGAAGACATGCTTTGATCTTATGTCATTGATTTCAAAGGATCATGGGATGAAAAATTACCATTGATCGAGTTCGCTTATAATAACAGCTATCAAGCTACAATAAAATGTCACCCTATGAAGCACTGTATGGTAAGAAATGTCGAACTCCTTTATTTTGGAACAAAGTTGAAGAACAGAGTATTGTTGGACCAGAGTTTATTGAGAAGACTTGTCGACTGGTCGACATTATCAAGGAAAGAGTCCGAACAACTCAGAACCGTCAGAAGCAATATGCAGATAATCGATGCAGAGATCTTGAATTCACCATAGATGATAAGGTATTTCTGAAAATATCTCCTATGCGTGGTTTAAAATGGTTCGGACAGAAGGGAAAACTATTTCCCAGATATATTGGACCATATGAGATTCTAGCTAAACGTGGAAAGGTGACGTATCAGTTAGCACTACCCCCATCCATGTCTAGTGTACGTAATGTAATCCATGTCTCACAATTGAAGAAGTACGTCAGAGATCCAACATACGTGTTAACAACGGATCCACCGTATTTGATTGAAGATTTGACGTTCGAAGTAGTATCTTTTGAAATCACTAGTCGGAAGGTACAATGTCTTCGCAACCACGACATTTATTACATTAAGGTTACTTGGAGAAGCCAAAATGTGGAAGAAATTACATGGGAAGAAGAGAACGCTATGCGGAAGCAATATCCTCACTTATTCGACTCGGAAGGTATGTGCAAATTTTGAGGATGAAATTTATATAAGAGGGGGGAGTTGTAAGACCCGCACTCCACTAACTTGGTCTAACCGTGTCGGGTCTGGTCTTCCCATCATTCCTGGACCAAGTAGACCGAGCGTATGAAGATAGATCACAAACCAGGTATGAGAATCAAGTTAAAAACACTGAAAACATACCTAAGGTCGCATACCTGCATAGGTACGGTCGACCATAAGGAAGGAAACAAAAATCTCAAATCCAAAAACCCATGGTCGATGGTTTATGCGACCGTATGATCGATCGTAAGACCCCAGATCAGACTTCGAGTTTTGAAAACTTTCCTAAATTAAAAGGATTGCTTTCCTAATTGAATGAGTACTCTATATGGAGAGTTTTTCTCTATATAAAGGACGTCCCTCAGCCCTTTTTCACTTTTTTAGAACATTAGTAAACCCTAGAGAAAGAGAAGGGAAGAGAAGGAAGAAAAGGAGAAGAAGGAAAAGCTAAGGAAAGGAATTTGCTGAGAAGAGATTGTTTCTCTATCACAGGCAAAGGTATGAGCCTAATCTCTAAAGATGTTAATTCTATGGACTAAGGATTCTATGGAGGATTGGGAATGTCAACCTATTATGATCCATGTGATTTCCTTGAGAAAATCCCAAGGAGAACCATGAGGAGTGAATTTGATGATTAGGGTTGATAAGAAACTACTAATGATGGTCATAGGATGACCTTAGAATAAACCCCATTGAAGAACAGAAGAATTGACCCAGGAAGAACTCGAATTGCATGTAGATTGTAACCAGAAATCTCACGGTCGCAGCTACGGTCGAACATAGCATGACCAGCATGACCAGAGGATCGACCATAGGTATTCGAGAAGATTTCAAAAATTATATGATCGCAGCTAGGATCGCACCATATGTGACCATAGGGTTTCAACCGTAGGTAGTAAGGTCGATACAGTATGAGACCATAGGACTAATCAGATACCTATCTATGCTCTATTTCAATTTTTGACTACTGTAACATGTCATGTATGAACCCTAACTTAAATTCATATAACTTTTAGGTTGTTAAATTAATTCAAGGAGAATTTCAAGGCTTGGAAGGAGATCGAGTATTGCTAACAGGTGAGGGAACAAGACCTAAATTAATTGGATAATAACAAATTATTTATTTTTATTGAGTCCAATGCCATGATTAATTATATGCTTGTATGTTTGTAATGTGCATTTCACATGTCATCCAATATTCCTTCTATTATTGCTCATGCATAATTAATTCTGTTTATTTATAACATGATGATGATGATGATGATGATGATGATGCTAAGGAATAGGCATGTGAATGTATATGTGTGGTTGGTATGTTGGATGCGAGTGGAGCATCAGGGAGAAGACATGGTGTGGTGGTCTTTGACCTCGTCACCAGACTCTAGCTCTATCTCTACTCAAGTCTTGCCCACTAACATCATCGTATCGCCATTACCTTAGCAGAACTATTACGTCGTAGGGCATCAGGGGAGGTGGTCTCGGACCGTGTGGTCTCTGACTCTACCAGGGGACCTTAGTTCTATCTCTATGGACGTATTAAGGGATGGTAGGGTCCTTGGATACACTATTTGGAATTAGGATTGATTAGTTGCAAGCCCAGTTTGTAAGCCCCCTCACCAATAGGGGCTTACGTGTTGGTATGGATAGGGCATTAGGGGAAGTGTTGCCGATGTTTGATTCGGATACTTTAGCTCTATCTCTATTCCATGGTGGGTGCATGTGGGACGACAATGGTGTTTGATCCATTGGGTGGATTCACATACTCGTATATAGAGGTGCGGTGGCCACCAAACCTTTCTATAGCATATTGCAAACTTAAATACCAGACCAAGGATATGAATTGAATGCATGCATATGTTTTTTGCATT